>JABFPN010001472.1:0-28955 GCA_022817305.1 Leptoteleia sp. ZL-2020 | reverse complement strand
TGTTTTTTTTCCAGTTGTAAAATGCATTTCCTTTTTTATGAATAAAATAATAAATAAATAGATAAATCTATTTATCATACAAAGAGAAATACACCCAAGTATATAAAATGTATATAGAACGTGCACTCTGAATAAAATAAGTGTACAGTGTACATTCGGTACATATAATTCAGCTAGTTCTGGAGTAGGTTCCGGAACTACAGAACCTGACAGAACCGACCAAGGAAAAACGCTATTAAATTTTAGTTCAATTCAGTTCATTAATTAATCCTGGGTACTGAACGGTATTTTTGACGTGGTCTAAAGAACCGCCTTAAAGTATTATCATTAAATATCTCGCTTTACCACACTCGTGGAGAGAAGGAAGGAAAGCGTGTGGTGTCACTTTGACGGCAATAAACAGCGCAAGACGCGGTTTCAAATATGCGCCGAGTACGACTAATAAAGCACCTTGTCATATTTATATCAGCAGATAACGTTCCACCGAATATACTACGTAGTTGCAAAACAAGCACGGAGTGGCGGGGGGTAACAATGGTAACTCAAGATTGTATTACTTGATTCAGTGTCAGTGTTACAGGTACGTTCGTAGGAATTATATTATAATACATTTCAACGAAACCGGCGAATTGCGTTGTTCGACAGGATGAGGGCGAATGGAGAGATGAATATGGGAATGCGGTTCATAAAATACCTGCTTTTCGCCGTTAATATATTATTTGCGGTATGTAAATTAAATTGCAGATGTATTATGTAAAGTTATTAATAATTTGTTATCATTTGGAAAGAATTAGTCATGTGATAACGGAAGATAATACGTTAAACGTTCTTTATTAATAGTTTGCACATTTTCTTGCAATATGTTATTTTTGATTATTTGCTTTGCTTTGCAAATAATTCACATTCTTTGTGTGTATAATATATTTACCACGTAAATATTGAAATTACTCCTCCGGTTATTACGTCCGTTTAAATGACCACATTTAATTTGAGTATGTTTCTGAAATATTTTACTTTGGTTTGGAAAATAATTTATATGATTTTTTCATATAAATATTTGATTTTATGATTAATATTATTTTTTCGTAATATATTGATTTATTATAACCAGTGTTAATTGCTAAAGATTAAGTATGTATTAAATGGCGTGTCTGTATTTATATACAAAGATACGGTTGATAATATGCCTATATAGGATGAAATAATGATTAAGATGTGATACTGAATTCGAATTATAAATAACAAAAATCCATTTTTTTGGGGAACTCGTTTATAAAATTATACGAATTAAAATAATGTTAACGTGGCAGGACAAGATTATTTAACTAATAATTAACAACTAACGTTCCTCTAATTGAAATTATTTTTGAAATTATTTTGAATATTTAAGATAGGATAAAGACTTTCACTTTAATTTTGAATTGAAAATACATGCTTTAAAATTTATGCAAGTCATTTCTCAACAAATTTAATTATTATCAATTAATGCTAATACTTTTATGATAATTGTTCCTTATATTATTTGTTTCCTATATTGTTTGTTTCTGTATTTAAAAACTAAAATACTCTTTTTATATTAAGCGTTTTGATGTAATTATGATATTTTTTTTTTCGCTTATTACCTGGTAAAACAATAAAATATCAATAAATGCTTAAACATACATTGAATACTTGGTAAAGCTTAACAATAATGTAACATTGCTGAGAAAAAAAGCTTGTTAAGGTATGTTTCACCGCAACTAATGTTTATTTCATTAAATTCATTTCCTGTACGTATATTATTATAACAAAATATTTTGAAATATATTTTGAAATTAATCATCCTTAACAACTTGAAATCAAAGTTTATAAATAAAATTAAAATTTATATCATTAAATAAAGATATAAAGGTAATATAAATTATTCATTTATATTGTCATTTTTTATATTAAATTCTTATTGTGCAAGAAAAATTTGGCTCCGGATTTCCTATTAAAAGCTATTTGTGAAATACTGCTATTTTTACCTATCTTTTAAAGCAGGAAGTGTCCTCCAATTTTATATTACAGACATCTTATAAACATGAAAAAGTGCAGAATCTATGTTTAAAAATTACAGGTCAAGGGGTGGAGGAGTTAATCCAATTATTACCAATATAAATATTATTTCAAGTGAAATATAAAATTATTGATAAAAAAATAATGCTTAACGTAAGCATTAAAAGAATCAGGAAAATATAATAAATAAATTTATTTGTATTACAGTTAACTGGAGTGATGATAATATCTGTTGGCACAACTATACATACTGTTTATAAAGATTTTGATTACATCCTAAATTCGAGTTACGTGTCTCCTGCAATAATATTAATAATTGTTGGAGCACTTGTTTTTATAATTTCCTTCTTTGGATGCTGTGGAGCATATAAAGAAAGTACATGCATGGTTCTGGTGGTAAGCATTAATAATTTTACAGATTTTCCTTTTAATAATATATTTTTAATGTAACAATGTAAAAGGTATATCCTATTTATAAATAACATCTGTCTTATATAAATAATGTTTATCAATATCATGAGTTTATTGATAGACTGAAAATAATAACAAGTAAGATATAAAAATAATTTTATTTTATTTTCATTCAATATAATATATTTAATGTTTAGCCTAAACGATTTGGTTCAAATTTAATATAATATTCAATACTGTATATCTATACTTGTTTTAAATTTATAACAAAAAAAAATCAGTAAAGATATTAACTTTTAAATAAGAAATTTGAAACTCCAAGAATAAAACTAAATTCATTTTAATAAGAACTCATTTTGTAATGTTGAGATGTATGCTTTGCAGGAATAAAGGAATATAAATCCATTATCTGCAATTTAAAGTTAAAATGATTAGATAAAGTGGCAAATGACTTTTCCATTCACTGAAATATTCAATAACCTATATTATTAAAGTATAAAATTCAAGATGATGGAAAATATTATTGGTACCCTAGTGGAAATGATTTGCTGAAAATGCTGAAAATTGCTGAAAAATGTTGAAAAACGCTGAAAAATACTGAAAACTTGCTAAAAATTGGAACTTTTCAGCATTTTTCATCATTCATCATTTCCGCAAGGGTATCAACATATTGTTTTGAAATCAAATTTTTGATATTGAAACAATATAGCGCAGAGAAGCTAAAATTGCTTATTATTGTTATTTAAATTAATTTTTTTAATGAAATTATTATAACACTGTACTGTAAATGTTTAAGAAAATATAAATTTAATAAAAATGATGGGAAACATATAAACATATTATATTAAATTAAAGGACTAATTAAAACAAATCTCACTTCTAATTAAAGATTTATGCAAAAGAAGGTTAACAAGTTTGAAACATTTTTAAAAACGGAAGTAACAAAAATTCTTGTTATTTTTATTATTGTTGTTATATGATTTTTACATTTTTATAAATTATTATCCGTTCATTGATAATGTTTTATTAGTATTTGTATAATTATTTTTCTTCTGCAAAAAATTGAATGCTAATATTACTATAAACTTATTTAAAAAGCGCAATGACAATTTTAATTTGCATATTTTTATTTCAGTTTGCAGTGTCATTATCAATAGTGTTAATTTTAGAATTAGCTGCAGCAATAACTGCATTTGTGTATCAATCAGATATCACAAATACTGTAGAGGTCGAATTGAAAGATATGATGGATGCTTATTACTATGATACAACAGCTAAAACAAACATGGACTTACTTCAGAGACATGTAATTATATTTAAACAAATAAAATTAATTTACTCAGATAAATATAACCCCTGGTGCAAAAGAATGAAATACGCTGAAAAACGACGAAAAACGGCTAAAATTGAAACTTTTCAGCATCTTTCAACAAATTATTTCCACCAGGGACAATGTACACTGTAAACAAATTATATAAAGATTATACATGGACGAAAATTAAAGATGTATTTTCTGTAAAATTTGATGGAATATAACATGGGATTTTACATTTTCTTTACTGTGTACGATATAATGTGATAGTATGTTGATGGTTATTTTTAATATATTTCATTAATATATTCTTCTTTCACAACTTTACAAAATAGAAGAATAATTACCGAATTGATTTTTTATATATTATTTTTGGTCAAATTGGTAATGAGGAATTTGTTTCTGATATATTTTTATACGTACCACATTGTCGATCGAGAAATCAAATTCCATTTGAAGCTAAAATTCCTGATTATATTTTAAAAATTTTTTAAATTTTGAAAATTTTATCACTCTTTCAATAAATAAATAAATAAATAAATATTTTAGTTGGGTTGCTGCGGTTTTCAAATAAGTGATGATTGGCTGAAAATTACAGGGGACACTTATCCAGCTTCTTGCTGCAGATTAAGTGATAATTCCCAAACTTGCCTAAATCCATATACAAGAGAAGGATGTATGGTTAGACTTGGTCTAATTGTAAGCCACAGTGCCTTATATATCGAAACTGCAGCCTTGTCAATTATGCTTGTTCAGGTGAATTCTTTTATTATTTATAATAAATATTATATTAAAAGTATGATGAAATAAATTTACGGATATATATATTATTCTAATTCATTTTCAATGTCTGTTAAATTTCTTGCGTATTAAATATTTGTGTTGGCACTTGTATTATTGACTTTCAAGTTTCAATGAAAAATGAAAATATTAGATTTAAAGTAGTTAAAGTGCATTATCAGTGATACATTGTATTTTTAATTTTTTTAGTTTGTTATAATACTAGACTTTGTTGTATCATTTATTAGTTAACTTATTATTATTAACTTTTAAAGAGATATGAAGACATAAGCGATTGAAATGATTATTCTACTCAACTCAAATAAAAAAATGAAACTAGTTTTTTCCTCATGGAGTAATATACTATTAATTTATTCTTTGATACATTTTTAGTTGACTGGAATAATGTTTGCCTGTGTATTGGGCCGTGCTATACGTCGACAAAAGACCGAACGGGAAAGACGTCGGTGGGAATTGCGTGAAAACCTCATTAACGGATATCAACCTATAGGAAAGTTTGATTCTTTGACTTCATTCCCCGTTGTTTATACGCAACACCCAACTGGTACTGTAAAGTCATCAGTAATGAGTTAAAATTGTGCTTGCAAGTAGCTTTTTCCAAAAAAAAAAAAAAAATGAATTTTTAATGATTTATTAGTTATCAATGTAATAAGCTTTTGTTTCTTTTTGAATAACCTTCATTCATGTTAATTGTACTTTACTATAAATTGTGCTGGTAAATTCACCTTTGATCGTAAATGAGATAAAAAATGAAATGTTAATGATTCATATGTACTGTTCATTTTTATGGTTTTCTGTGATAAGACAATTTATCAATGTCACACAAAGGATAAGATATTTTACTACAATTAAATAGGTCAAGATGAAGAAGATTATATTCGTGTAAACAAGCATTTATTAAAAATGTTTAAATGCACAAAACGCCATTTTTTTTCTTTTTTTTCAATTTCAATTATTCAACTTTTCTTTAGTATTTAAATATATTTAAAGGCAATTGTCAGTAAGTAACATATTTATATCTTGCAAAAAAGAATACATAAAAGCATTTTGGGAATTTAAACATATCTTGTTTATGAGGTATTTTTCTTGTATATGCATTGTTTTTATTATTTACGTGCTGTTGTTAAGACATTCCAAATACTTGAAATAAAGGAAGTCAGGTACTTAAGAATGTACAAGAACAACTTTCCATACGTACACTTTAAACAAAATAGTTTGTTCCAATTAAAAAGAAATTTTTGTATTAATATGTTTAATAACAAGAAGACAGAACTGTTTCAATTTTAAATAGTTAATTTTGTTTTTAATAAAATTAATTTTAAAAATATAAACGCAATTTTTTTTTAAGGAAAATTTGTTCATTTTAATTAACATTTTTTCCGTGCTTCTTTATCCGAATCCTTTTCAAAATAACCAGATTCAAATCTATTGAAAATTGAGTAGTAAAATTGAAACTTTTGCAGTTTTAAATGTATTTTATGTAATTAGTTTAGTCAATGTTATTATTATTGATAGATTATTCACGTTAATTTGTTAGGATGATTTAATAGATATAAATTTATTCTTTTTATTACAACTATTCTTTCGTTGGAGTTTAATATATTGTTTCATTACATTAAGATAATAAAAGCACCAAACGAAACAAAGATTATAAGCGATTTTGGCAATGTTGTCAATTTCGAGTGATTTCAAATAAGATATTTTTAAAAGTCTTTAACATGCATTATATATTTTTGTTAAATACTAAGTATAAGTGCAGTGTATTATTACTTGTTATAATATAGCAGTATTTAAAGTTTGATACTTATTGATTTAAACTTTAGTTCCTGAATAAATAAAAGAAAATGCGTGTGTATAAACATGTGTGAATAAAATGAAACCATTTTTTATAAATCCAACTGTTTGTCAATTTATTTCTTCCAAGAATTATTTAAGCTTTATTACTCGATTTTTTGTTCATTTTTTCATTTTTTCATTTTTTTCTTCCAGATTTTTGCAACTTTAAGAATGTTTAATTGGATAACATTTTTATGTTACAACAATGTTTTATACTTTATTAATTAACATCAATAATTATTGTTATGAATAAATTAATCCAGATTTATTGAAAAACGTATAGCGATTGATAATTATCGTTTCATAAATATGTTTAAACAAGAATTTTTTACTTATATTTACAAAACATGTAAAATTGGATATAAATAGGTATACAAGGATTAAATATCTTTTATGGAGTAACAGAATGCATCTGCAAGTCGAAAATAGCATCAGTATTCCTAGTCCTGTTTTGGACCACATGTAATCTCAGTCAGGGGTCTTTGATTCATTCTTTTCTGAATATTCAGTTCAGTGTGAAAAGTGATGGCAAACGCAAGTCTCAAAACTTAAATACATATTAGCTAATTCTATAATTAAGAGAAAACAAAGGTATATGCAAGTGATATTGTTAACTATTTTAATTACCATGTGGAGAGCAAAAGTGCAAAAATGCAATGTTGGTTACATATGCGTCAAATACCTTTTATGTGTAATTAATTGTATTTTCTTGGTGAGTGAAATTCAATTAAATATTTTTCAATAAAATAATAAATTTACAGAAATTTTTCATAGTTTTCTGATGACAAAATTATGATAGAAATTAAAATAAAAAACCGTCTTTGAATATAGTTCATTGGCCTTCTGATATTTATTCTTGGCGCGGCGATGCGCGCAATTTTCAACGACTTTACAAGATTCTTTTCATCAAGCATTATATCGCCAGCTATGGTCTTATTATTTATTGGATTTTTGATTTTTGTAATTTCTTTGTTGGGATGTTATGGCACAGTAAAAGAGAACGTATACATTATATACGCAGTAGGTATAAACATGAACATTATTATTTTAAATAAGCATTAGTTGGTCCGTTTAAACATTTATAATCTTATTTTTTTAGTTCTCAACTTTATCATTCTGTTTATTATTTATACAATTCTTAACAATAGCTTCGGTATACGTTTATCAAAGTGAAATCAAAAAAGCTCTCTCATATCGAATAAGTACTACTATACCGGAATATGATACGAATGTGGATGTAAAATTTGCCATCGACATTATGCAGTCAAGTGTAAGTATTGTTTTATTTATTAAAAAAAAATTATTCAGAAATGTCAAATTGAATGAAAAATATTTAATTTTTAATAACGAAATGTATTCTTTTTTATTGATTGTACATTGAAACACTGCTTTTAAGTTGGAATTATAATAAAATGATGTATTAATTTTTATCTAGTTAGAGTGTTGTGGATCCAATAGTTACGAGGATTGGGAAAATTTAATTAATAATACCATACATGGTCTGGATGTACCAAGGTCGTGTTGCGTTGAAAAAAACTTAAATCCAAAATATCTAATGTTGGTTGCTAACAAAAAAAGGAACCCTAAATTTACCGTTGAGAGTCGCTTAATTGACTATGACTCTTGCAGATATATATACAGAACTGGATGTATAGATACTCTTTCTGGAATTATTTATCAGAAGTCTTTTTACATCAGTCTTATTGTTACCTCTGTAATTATAATAGAAGTAAGTGTAATTCATATATATTTGTGACTTGAGGGTAAAAAAAGTTGACTTCACTATTCATGTATACAAAATATCCATTTGAAATTTATAGAATGTATAATCTATTACAACTTTTTGGTATTATGTGGCGTTTATCACGAGCTTTTAGTGACATAAAAGAAATAATTTTAAACTATATTTTTAAAAAATCTTGGAGTAAATTGAGTTTTTGAGCTAACTATTATTATTGTCAACTAATTTAAATTGTAATTTAGTGATTATTTATCACTATAGCATGGCATAAAATTTTAATTTTTTTGAAGGTAATTATTTCTATTATGACTGGAAAAACACTGAAATTAGGACTTTTCAGCATTTTTCATCAAATTTGTGTTAGTATATGAAAGTCAAATAAAATGATTGAATTCTTTTTTTGCAGATGATGGTGATTGGATTTACGTGTGTATTTGCACGGGTACTACAGATATATGAAAGGCATAAAAAAAAGCAAATGAAAAATCCAGTTCTTTTTAACAGTACTGAATGGTTAGATAAAGCAGCGCAGGCGCAGTTTTATGATTCGCAATTAGAAAATCTAAATTGTTTAGTCGACACTTGACTTAGTTATTTTTATTATTATTAAATACAATTGTGTGATAAAATTACTATTAAGGTAGAATATATTTAAGTAAAATCTAGTATTTTATAGCATTTTTACAAGCAACCCTAGTGGAAATGATTTGCTGAAAAAAAAAACGCTGAAAAACACTGAAAACCTGCTAGAATTGGAACTTTTCGGCATTTTTCATCATTCATTTCTACATGCGAACATTTAGATTTAAGCATACATTTCTTCAACTAAGTATTGTAACGTATATTGTATATTGTATATTGTATATTGTATATTTTATATTTTATTTTATTTTGTATTATAGTACTGACCGCGAAACAATGGATTTATTAAAGTGTACAAATTGCATTAATTTAAATTTCGATTCGGAGGAATAATGGAGAAACAAATGAAAGGGTCGATGTGTACATGTTCTTTTATGTCACGTTAATATAAGTTTCCTGTTGGTTTGTTCAAAAAATTAATTATTTCATTTCAATTTGTTTGTTTTGTTTTGTTTTGTTCATAAATGTTATTTGTACATTTCCGCGGTTGCTTTATAATATACATTAAGCAACAGATGTTCGCCTTATTTGTTACTTCGATTTTTAATTCCCGTAACTGAAAAGTAAGTTTGTGTCTCAAAGTAAATTGGTGCAATATGACAATTTATGTAAATATACTGAGTTAGCTCTAAAATTAATTTCATAATATAGATTATATTAAATTAAGAGTAATTCAAAACACTGGTTTTGTGGTAGTTTTTATAAATACATATGAGAGAAATTTGGATGATGTATTTTTGTTTATTTCCTTACAATTAAAATTAAATCTGTAATTTAATATATTTTATTTTTTGACCAGTTTGAAATATTTTCTTAATTAACCAGTCTATATTTTGGACAATTTTTTTTTTTGGAAGTTAATTTCGATTATTTTTAAATACCGATTTTCAATTTTTTATATTTAATTTTTGTGATCATAAACAAGATTAATTTTTCCTTTCTGTAAAAAAGAAAAAAAAAAAAAATTAACCTACAACATTATTTCATTGTATACATTATATTAGAGAGAAGATATGAAAAAATTATCAAAGTTTTAAAGATAGTCATAAGACACAGCAAAAACAACTTCTTTCTCGACTTTGCAACGTTTTCAACAATGTAAACAACAAATAATTTTCCCCGAACAGTTAAGTTGCGCGCCATCGCGCTCATTGGTCGGGAGCAAAGCGCGGTAAAAATTCAAACGGCCCCGAATGAAACGGGATTTGCGGGGTGGTGGGGGGCCCCCATTAAAAATGGCAAAGCGATGTAAAGCGCGAAAAGTGAAAAGGCGAGCCGTAGGTGGTGGTCGCGCTCGATTGGCGAGGATCGTCGCCGCGGTGGACACCGCACGAGAGGGAAGGATCGGTCTTGGGACAGTCGCAGTGAGTCGTCGCGAGGAGCGACGCGCGGTTGGTCAGCTGGCGGAGTGGCCGATTTGGGCTGGCCGAATGCCTGGCGCGTCCGCCATCTTGTATTCAAGTGTTTCTGTTCGTGGTGTGTTTGGAGGTTTCGGAATCCCAGGCAGCGGCACGGCGACGAGCTTCGAGGGCGACCGGGATCCCCCACCTGGACGACTGGCTGGGCCGCTTGGCAGTGCCAGGGGAGGGCGCACAGCCCGAGCTCGGCCGACGGATCGTGACACCGCGCGCCAGTACCACCACCACGGCCACCGATACGCGGCTTTTGCCTGCGAAGATGGTGAGCGAGCGAGCGAGAGCCCGTAATCCGGCCTCGAATTACGTAGCTTAGCCCCGACCGAATTTCCCTATCAACCGCGCATTCGGCCGCCTCTTCTGCCCCGTACGCCGATCTGTCTCTTAATCCGATTGTCATTCGCTGCGCGTCCAGTAACCTATATGTTAATGTCTGCTCCGTAACGTACCACCGTATTTTCGTCAGCGCCGAAAATCACCATCCCCGAAGGAGAGGCGGCCGTTTTCACGACCTCCTCCCGCATCCGCAACCTCTCCCGCGAGTGTTGCTCCTTCTTTCGTCTAATGTCGCGACCTCGCCATTTATCCAGGACGACTGTTAATTCCGCTTTGTTTTTCCTATTTTATCAGGGTATTTTGTTTTTATTTGCCCATAGTTTATTTTCATTTTTTTTTTCTAGATTTTTTTCTTTTTGCCTCAGTAGTAGTTATACGACGATATTCGAAGATATTTTTCGAGGAATTTTAGATTGGCAATCGCGATTGTGGTTTGTTATTAGCTGATTTCGAGGTGTTACGGTTTCGTTGACAATTTTTGTGGATGAATTTTAAGGCACGACGTTTTCGTTTCGGTGAGATCGTATTTTGTTTGCGCGTAAAAGTAAACAACGGATGTTAGTTATGTAAAGCGGGAGGAGGATGTGCACGCGTTAGGATAATTTTTGTGATTGGCACCGAGCTTTCTGGCATTGTTTTTATTGGAAGAAGCATTTTGCGACGACTGTATATCGGTAGAAATAATTTCTGTTTTATTGTTTTGATTCTTAACGCTGTTGCGATATGTTGAATGCCTGTTTTTAAGTGATTGATGAATTATGATAAGAATAATAAGTGGCTCGCAGGAAATGGTAGATTTACGCGATGACAAGATTGTTTTATCGTTCAATTGAATTGCGATCGAACTCTTCATGGGCTGTGAAATGTTGATATTCGTTTTAATTAATGGCATATTATGACAAAAGATTGGGTATTTTGTGGGTGTACTTATTTGTATATATTCACTGAGTTTGTTTGATTTTCAGGAAAATATCCATAAGCCTGTGTCATTTTTGCAGCTTTAGTTTCTCAGAATTGAATCGGATTGTAATAATGGAAGCATTGAAAAGTAATATAAATACTGTTTCAAGGTTCCATGTTTGTGTTACATTGATGATCACAATTTAAAAGAAATCTTAATGAATATCAATACACAGAACAAAATTAGTTGAATATTAATTGTCTTGTACATTGTTAATCAGAAGAATTTGTTTTTTCTTATATTTATAAAAAATCTATTAGACACTTAAAGTAAAGAGAAAAGTTTATATAATATGTGGATTAATTTTAACGTTTTTTTAGTGTTTTTATGTTTTGTTTTTTTAATAGAAAATTGTGTGTGATTGAATATTCTATTCAATTTATTTATTTACATTGACTTAATATCTACATATTTTTTTTTTTTTCTTTTTTGATATTGAGAAATTAAATTAAAGCCTTAAAAATTTCAATACAATAACATCTGTTTTCTCACATTTCTTGAAATTAAATACTTTCATGTTATTTGGTGTCATGCTTTTTTGGTTGTCAATGCCAACACTTTCACATGACTGATTACGTTTATAAAACTGTTTAAGTTAGGTAATGTTTTCTTTTTAAGGAGCTTTTTGTCTATCATAAAAGTATATTTTTTAATAGTTATAATATGTGAAATTCAAATATAAAAATAATTAGTAATTTTATTTATTTATATTTCATTACTCGAAGAATTAAGGAAATAATTTACGTTAAATTATTATTAGTATTTTTTACTATAAAAAGGAATTGTAAATTGGAATTATTAGGCTGCATTATGTTATCATTCATAGCTTCTTTGAAATATATAATAATTTTGTGTAATGATCATATTTTTTCAATAACTCAAACTGTCAATATTAGTTTGAAATATAACAAATTTAAAATTTCAAAATCAATGGAATGCTCAAGTTACATTAATTAATTTACTGTAATTTTACGTCTTAATCTATCAACTAAAGTGTTTTCGACGTAATAATTAATCTCACTCTTAGAGAAACAACAAAGAATTGGGTCTTGTAAATTGTTAGAATAATTCTACTACAAATAAATAAAAAATTTTACTACAAATATAATATTTGATGTAGAAATTTTACAGTATGTTAAACATGAATGATTAAACTTTTAATAGTCTATATTTGTTATTTAAACAAAATTGATTTGATATAAATGACGTGTCCATTTATAGCTTATATCTGATTCGTAAAGAATTGCAAAGTTCTATAAATACTGAAAATTTTTTATTTTAATGATGCTATATAAAAGTATAAATAGTGTTAATCTTATTGTTGTTAATGTTAAATAAATTTCAACAGAGTTCTCCATCAACGGGAGGCACGGAGGGTTCTAGTCCAGCCTCGAGTCCTGCTTCCGGCACCAGTCTCGCCATGGCTGCTCCCAAATATGGAACCTTAGTACCAAATCGAATTTTTGTCGGTGGAATTTCACCTAATACAAGCGAAGCCGAGTTGGCTCAACTGTTCTCTAACTATGGCCATGTTAAAGCCACGAAAATAATAGCAGATCGAGCTGGAGTGTCGAAGGGTTACGGTTTTGTCACTTTTGAAACGGAGGAAGAAGCTAAACGACTACATCAGGATTCAGAATGCATTGTTCTTAAAGAGAGAAAATTAAATATAGCTCCAGCAATCAAAAAGCAACCCTTTAATCGTTCCTTTGACAATGGTTCTGGCTCTCCTCCCACGGTGCCCACAAGTACTTTGTATTATGCAAATGGTCAGTTACATTCTGATACTTCATTATTATCAAAGCTAGGTTATTTGAATAATATTTTAAGGACTTTTAATGATATTTTAATGAACACAATTTTTGTTGTGCTAATTAAAAATAATTAATCATAATTTTATCTTTTCACATTTTAGTTGCTTTTACTTTTTTAGACTTTGAAAAAGAAATTTAGACTTTGAATGTTACGTCACTTGAACATTTATTTTTTTGATCCATTCAAATTTTATTCGGTGATTAAATCATTTTTGGTTTCCTTCTTTTCAGGAATGGGCCTTACTTACCAAAATGGTGTGACGTTTTATAATGCAGCAGCCCCAACACCTGGAGCACCAGTAGCACCGACGACAGATCCCGCCACAATTTATCAAGCTGCTGCAGGAGTATTTGGTACTTATTATTTTATCATGGAATTGAATATTAAAACAATATGAAATTTATTTAATATGATAAAATATCTATTGTAAAGTAATTTAATTTTTATCGGTTTTTCGAATACATTAAATGCGATGGCTAATGCCGAAACACTTTCACCTTTCTCCACTCGATATAAAACTTCACAACTTTCATTTAATTTAAGAAATGTCGATGCTTATTTGGTACATATTGTGTTAGTTTAAATAATATTTGAGATTATGTTGAATATTAAACAGTGTGTGAAATTGGCCGTGCGAGATGAAGGCGAGAGTAAAACCTGAGCCATAATCGAGGCGGCCAGCTTAACACGAGTCTCTAATTGTCACTCTGGGTGCATATACTATTTTTTGTAACAAGTGTAAGGAGAGTGTCTTGTTTCCGTTCTGTTTGGAAGGTTTCCAAGGAGATCCTCGTCTATAATCAGTTGGTTTCTGTCTTCTAAACAGGACGGAAACATGGCAGTTTCCGTGCACGTGTTACAAAAACAATTTTTTCATAAAATTTCTTTATTTTTTTCATTTTTGTTTTTATTAGTTGATTTATTTTAGAAGCGGGTTACTGGGACAAGTTTGAGTTCTCTAATATTGTTTAGAAATTGTCATAATGTTTAATCTAATTTGTTTATAGGTCCCCAAGGGACGGTGGGACACCAGACCTTTGCGCCAATGATGTACCCATGTCCAGCGCCATCTTTGTACATGCCACAACAGTATCAGTACCCCCCAATGCCGGTAAGTTTGATTCTAAAGATCAGATCTTCGCCATAAATCAAGTTGGATTTGACAATCCTGTTTTTGGATGTAAAAAAAATCTACCGTAATGCGGTTTGGGTTTTCCAATGTGATCGTCTCATAGCATGATTATTCATCTGTTGTCAATTTACCTTTTAATCTGAAATAATAAGAGCTAACCAAAATAAATTCAACAAATGCTGAACATGGTAGTGTAAGCAAGTATTAAATCGAGAAACGGTTACGGTTTGACAGACAAATGGTCTTATGGGGGAAGCAATACCACCTGCATTTCTGCCCAATCCGCAACAAATGCCTACTTATCTTCTTCTCGACGCTATACAGTATTGAGGTCTAAAGGTACTTGGTCTTTGCTAATTGCGTAAGCATGCAGACAATCTGTTACAAAAACAATGTTTTCTTTCTTTTACATTCAAGTTGTTACACTTTTCGCACGATCACATACTAGAAAGGGTTTACAAACACATAATTTTATCTTTTACATATATATAGATATATATGTAAAAGTTAAAATTGTGTACGTGAATATATTTTGAGGACGCACCCTCAATTTTTTTGCAAAATTCCTGAAAAATATATTTTTGTCACTCGGGGAAGGAAAGGCCATTTCCCTCCCTAGGGAGTATCGGGAAAATGGTGTTTCTCATTCTCTCGTGAGGAGAAATTATGTACGTACCAAGGGAGAATCACGAAAATCCACATCTCGTGCGAGTAAAAGTAAACTTCGCAAAGAGAGAATGGATTTTCATTTGAATAATCTCCCTTGGCGCATAAATAGCATTATGCTTAAATTTTAAAATGTTGAAGGGAAATTTAAAATTGGTTAATTGGGAACTTACGGCGAGAGGTTGTAGCCAACTCTGTGTATATATTTTCAAAAAACTAACTAAACTAAGGATTTGGATGTCATCATGGCGCGTCCTCCAAATGACTGCTTTCTGTTTAAATATTTTGAAGACGTCCACGAAACCGCAATCTTTCCTGACCTCTTAGTTGTAGGTTTAGTTAGATTTTACAAAAAATATATGACGGTGGGCGCAGCCCCTCCCCCTCAGAGATGTTTTGACTAGTCAATTTTAAATTTTCTCAGAGTATTTGAAAAATAATGTTTAAAAAGTATATTTCAAACTTGTACCTTGGCACCCAAAAAAGGAAGTGTCCCCGAAGTATTCGCGTGACGTGTTTACGTACATATATATATGCATGCAAAAAAATATACTTAACAATTCATTATTTGTTTACTTTATTGAATTTTTCATATAAGCAATATTGCAGATTATCCTACTTATATTGACTGTGCAATTTCATGTTCATATTTAAAATGGCAATACTTTGGAAGAAAAATGTTTGGCTCCAAGGCAAAAGACTATTGTTTACTTATATTTGATTGTGTAGAAGAGTTTAGATATGTGATCACAAGAGAGGAAAATAACCAGGCTTTTATATTTTCAACTGCGATACTTTCAAATGAGTTTAAACTTGTTTCTTTAGTACGTTTGTTGCAATTACAATTATTTTGTTTCTTATGATTTCTGAATTCATTCATTTATTAATTGTTTATGCTGAAATGTGATTTATTAATACTAGATTAGGGTACTTTCAATTAGAAGTTTGTAGAATATAATACAGTCAAGCTTGAATACCTGTCCACTAACGGGAATATAAGCTTCACAACCTGTCTCGCTAGATGAAGATAGAACATTAACCAACCAGAGTCATATGTCAGGAGTGCGCATAGCGTATCGTACTGAGTGGCGTTTTATTTTCTACATAACCTTAAATATTATTTAAACTAACACAATAAGTACCAAAAAAGCATCGACATTTCTTAAATTAAATGAAAAATGTCAAGTTTTATATCGAGTGGAGAAAGGCGAAAGTGTTTCGGCATTAGCCATCGTATTTGATGTATCCGAAAAAACGATAAAAGTTAAATTAATTTACAATAGATATTTGATTATACTAAATAAATTTCATATTGTTTTAATTAAATTTTTTTACCGAGTGTATATATATATATATATATATATGTAAGTATGATTTTTTTAAAATAAAACAAAAGTAAAGAAAAAATTGAAAATAAATGTTCAAAATGATTAAATGTGAATTGTATAACCAATATGCACCCAAAGTGCCCTAATTTGAACTAGCCCTGATAAAGAATATGGCGGTGGATAGATTATGAAGCAAGACAGGTTGAGGGGGACAGGTATTGAAGCTTGACTGTACATAAAATTTGGGCAACGCATGTTAAACGAGTGATGTAAAAACATTTTAATAAAGGTAAATATTTTTGTTTTATCTTAAATTTTGGAACTCATCATAGAGGAGTTTATAAATATAAGTTCCAAAAATTAAGTAGTATTCGGTAATAATAAATGATCATGTATTGAATCATGTTTTTTCAATACTATAGAGGTGATGTATTTTTATTGAATTTTAATGGATATAAAATAGCAACATTTTATATCAAAGTACATTACCTGTGTGAAAGCAGATTTATAGTATAATCTTAATTATAATTTCATTGGACTAGAGTACATTCGTTAACATATTAAAAATAAGTTTTTATTATAGCCTACTGCGAATAATTGTTTATAATCAACCCAAACATCGTTATTCTTTCTCTTATAAAGTTGTAGGAAAAAGTTTAGTATGTTCAGTTTCCCTAAATTTAAAATGTATTATGATTATTCATATATAAATGTATAGTTAGGTTTTATATTTATACAACACTATACAATATATAAGGTTTTTCTATTAATAATTAGCTCTGTTACATTTTTAATTGATTAGTAATTATTTACAAATGAAATGCCTCTTTGGTATTATAATATTGGATTTGTTTCATTTATTCAACATTTTTCGTTTTAAAAACTGACTGAATTGCGAGAAAAAAATAAACATTTGTTCATGAACAAAAAACATTGTGTAGTTTACAATGTACTATTTTGTGCTTAATAATCACGTTAAGCTGCTTTACTTTCACATATTAGGAAAAAAAGGATTTCAATTGTAATTGACCTTTTTTATCTGTTTATTAAAATAATTAATAACTCCATTATTTCACATAAAAATATTGGTTTTAAAACTGATTGAAAAAGAATGTTTAAATAAGGGAAATATTAAGTAAACATATTTTTTTCTTTTTTTTTATAATAATTCTTTATATACAATCTGTAACAATTAATTAATTTTATATGTACATGTTTTCTATCTTTTATATCATTCTGCTTTTTATTCCTTTTTATTTTTAATATATTATTCACGTCTCAACCCATTTTAATTACAAATGACTTTTCGTTTTATATTTCCTGCACTTGTTACATGTTATTTATAGGTTTTACCATTATTCGGCTATAATTAAGAATGCAACATAATTTTAAGTGCAAAATTTCACCTTGAAATATTTGTAGCTTGTAAAAATTACTTTCTCTTTGTGTTTGCACTGCAATTTTTAGTGTTTTTTAAATAATAAAATTAATACCATTTTAATAAGAAGAATTTAAGATGTTAAATTTAAAAATGTTTAAACAATTTCAACACTTAATCAGTTTTTTGGATCAATTAATAATATTTAAATTGAATTTGGACAGTACGAGCCGTTTTACCAAGGAACACCTACCGCTAGCGGATCTCCGTACATTTTTCCTACTGGTGCTTCGCATAATACGAGTAGTGGTGGAAGTGGGTCGGGGAGTAATGGTAATGGTACAGCTAATAACTCGAGTTCGTCGCATCCAGCGGCTCACCCGTCGTCGATGGCTCTACCTCCACCACCACCTCAGACGCATTTTTACACCCCAGCCGGACCACCGCAAACTCATCATCATCCAATACAAGGCGCACCAGCGCCACAAGATCATGTCTACTATTCATTCACTACTGGTCCACCATTACCTCCTCAGTCACACACGGCTTTAGGTTTAACTAGTGATCAACAATTGCTTTTCTACACCACCGATGCTACGTGTCAACAGCCTAATATTTCTTCAGACAGTCAAAACACTCAAGAGGTAAATTATTCTGACTGAAATTATTATTATTATTTATAAATTGAGAAATAAGATTCGAATTGTTTTTCAAATGTATAGTTAGATTTGAAATATTCCTTACAAATAACATTTACAGTAATGTTTTTACTCGCCTTAAAAATAAAATGTATTGGTATAGCTGCGGGATATCAACATGTTTCACTTATACGGTGAATAAAATATTGTACTCAACTCGAACAAAAGTGGTTTTAGGTTGATAACCGTTTGCCTTTGGCTTGGGTTACCAACTTAAAGCCACTTTTTCCCTCGTTGAGTAATATACTATTATAGTTTTGCTTAAGAAAATTTACTGATTACAGACAATATACACAAATTATTGAATATAAGTAATCAATAATATTGATAAATAATGATACACGTTTACTGTATACACATACATTTTCTTAAATATATAAATTTAATCTTATGTACAATTTGAATGTTATTTCATTAATTTATCTTTCTAAAATTCTTGATATGTGAACTTAATACTTTTCTACACTTTTCCTACTATAATATGTCATTGCCACACATTTTAACAGACACATACGATAACTTTTTAATTACTTATGAAGTTGCCCAACTGGGGGTTACTTTATATTACTTGTATATATTCAATGAATGATTTATTAGACGTCTTACTTTTTTAAAATATGTTTAAATTTAATACATACTTTAATGGATAATATTAATATATTTAATTTCATACATTATTGTTATTTTAAATGTAGACATTTTTACTTTTTTTTTTATATTTTTTCATATTTAAATATATTAACAAATACAAGTCTAATTTTGATGTTTGTGTGCTCATAAAAAAAAGAGAAATATTAAACGAATAAATGGAAATATAAGTAAAATATTGACTGAATTAAAATATTTATAAAACAAGAAAATATACTTGACGTGAGTGCACACGCGCGTAAATTGATGAAGAAGTCGAGGATAAGTGAACATCTGACCCCGTGTCTAGGATACTCACTCGACGTCGAGCCATTCGGAGCCACATAACGAGACGCAGGGCATTCAGGCGTCAGGGCCGATGACATCCCTGGTGCCGTTAATGCCTGTGAAATACCAGCTGAGCGGCCAATACAGCAATTACCAGGCGATGGTGCACGCGCCGAGCATGCCAGGCACGCACACCAACGGCCTAAATGATTCGGAAGAGGTTGCGAGTCCGATGCAGGCATGCAGGGCGATCGTGTACCCGACGTTGTTCATCCACCCGGGCGGCGCACACTATCCGGGAGCGAGCGGTGCTGGCGCGAGTCTTCTGCCGACGCCGCCTGCTGTCGCGCACCAAGCGTCTTACGACGCGGCAAAGATGGTGGCCACGGTCAATTCTAAATCTTCTCATTATCATACGAAAATGGCGAATTCGTGCTACTCTGGTATTGCCAAGTCGCACAGCATCGCCGCTAACAGCACGTTCAACGCGCCAAAATATAACAGTAACAGTACCCACAATAACAACACAACAAATTATCCTAATTCTTCTTCATCTTATCGTCTGTCCAACTACCATCATTCGTATGGGAGACGCGGCGGCGCCACTTCCGGTTCCGGCTCATCGAATTCTTCGTCGTCATGGCTGCCCTCGCCCAAGTCCGGCTACGGTGGCCAGCAGCAGCAGCAGCGTAACTATAGTCATTCCAATTACTACCGGAAGAATGGCGAGGCTCCGGTAAAAAAATCCGAGCCCGATGCCACCGAAACGCCGGCCGTTGACGACGGGCCGAAACCTGCAAGTGCGCCGTCTAGCGGCACAGCCGGGAGCAGTTTAACGAGCCCGCCACCGGCTGCGCCCGCGCCCGCGTTTTCGTGCGCCAACAATCTCCGGTCTGTGCCGATTCTCTCATCGAATCCCCCATCGTCTCAGGTCCAGTACTTTCCTTCGGTCCAAAACCGCTACCCACAGACGTTCCTGTCAATGTCGCGGCCAACGCAGCGGCAGCGCGGCGGCGCCACCGTCGCCCAGATTGGGAATACCGCGCGGAAGCAGTCCAACGATAAGCACAGCGCTGCTCCTCAACGCCAACCCAAGCACAAGACCAGCAACGGCAAAATTGGAGCCGAGGAGCCAGACGCCAGGATGCCGATCACACCGCCTGGAACCCCGAGCAGTCACGCCGCCAGCGATCAGAGTCAACTTAACGATGCGTGCCATAATTTGCAGGCCCTGGGCCTATGAACGACGTCAGCGAAATTGCTTCCTCCCCTAAAAGTCGTCAATCCCCGAAGTCCCTTGCTCTCTTCCTACATCCGTCTCATTCTTTAATTGTACTTTATTTTCTTATTATCAATACAATTGTTAATATATTATTATTTTTATTATAAATAATGCAATTGCCCTTCCTTGAACGAAAAAATCTATTTCTTTTGTATTCCCTTCTCCATTCCTTTCTTTTGCCTTTCTTTCGTCCGGTGATCTCAAGGGGAGGGGCGAGACCCACAAACCGCGCGAATCGTCACAGTCGCGAAGTATTGTTAAATATTTGTAAGCTCTACTGCGTAAGATTTAATTATAATTCAAGACTATAATTGTTAGACGCGAGGATACATCGGGGTGTATGTATACTTGCACATATTTAAAAAATTTATGTAAGTATATATGTATTTGCGATTGTTATGCATTATTATAAATTACGATGAGGAAGAACATAAGGTGAAGTGTATCTGCTCTACGTTTTCGGGAAGATCATTTAGAAGTATCTTTCAATGAAAAACCGAATATGTTATTTAATGATATATATTAAAAATTACATATATATATATATTATATATATGTATATATATATAAATATACATATATATTGTCAAGTATCGATATTAATCTTAAGGGTATGAAATATTCTATATGAAACAACGTAGTATGCATCCGAGTTATGCGATATTTGACGTTAAAAGAAAGACAAAAAAGAAAACTACAGAAGAAATAGGAAAAAAATAATAATAAAATCACGATAGGCTCGACAAAACGTGAATCTCACGAGCAAGGCTAGAGTAGATAGATGGATCAGCGACGAGTAACATTTAAGGTAACAAGAAATTAATTATTAATCGAAAGATAATGTAATATTGGAAAAAAATAAAGAAAAAAGCAAAAAAAAAAAATATAAGTTAATATCGTACAAATATTATTATATAAAATATACATTGCGAGCGATATTGTCATGTGTTCAAAATACATAACAAAATGTAAAACGGTCACGGATTTTACAGAGACGGACTTGATTTCATAATGGTTGCTCAAGGCACTGCCACAAATATCTTTGTGTTCTTTCTTTTTTCCTTTCCGTTGGTTTTACCCTTTTTCTTTTAGCGTTGTCTCGCGTTGATAACGCACCGTTTCGTGTACTTATATTCCCTACCCCTTGCAATCAAAAAGCCAAGCATTTTGTTTCGCTCGATTTTTCAAAAACGGTAATATCATCTTGCATTATCATCGCCTATTTCCATTTTTGCGATCGTCGCTCAAAAAACGAACATTGTCGTAGTTATTATAACGTTTAAGAAACGAGGAGATAAGAGCTCGATTACAAAAGCAAAAACGAGAAAAAGAATAAACCCCGAAGGAAAAAGAAAGCCCCGTGCCCAAACGAAGATTAAGAAGATATAAATATATATATTATATTAAAAAAAAAGTATATTATGAATATGAAAAAAAATGTGTCGGCTGTGAGCTTCCAAGCAAATAACAATAATTAAATTATTATATTATAAATATTTAAATGATATTCTACCTATATAATTGTTATAAATGTGAATTTTCGTTTAATCTATGTACGGGAATATAAAAGTAAATCCTGAAAAAAAAATTGAAGGAAGTGTTAAATATTTGTTATCCTGCGTCTCGCGTATTGTAGCTTACATATTATTCATGTAAACGACGGAATAGAAGCATCGGAACATCGAAATACGTATATGATCGTTGGATTAAGGCAAAGATTATATTTACGTTTCAGAGTCAGTATTCGTAGAGTTCTAGATGGAGAAAGACATTATTGAGACGTCGGTTAAAGATATTAATTTATTGATAAGAAGCGGAAAAAGAGTGCCTTCGATTTGTTTGTGTGGTTGTATTGTTGAACATGTGTTGCGTTATGTTCCAAGAGCTTCTAATGTTGTTACAAATCAATAATAATAATTATATTATTACAAAATGATTCGATGATTACAACTTTATCTATGAATAGTACATTATAGTATATATAAGGTGTAATACAAAATGATATATATACAAACGTCTATAAGAACGGAGAAATATATTTAAACAAACAATAACAATACGACTGTCATAATGGGCGCGTCTCAAATTATATTTATTTATTTTTAGGCCCTCGAAAGATATGAACAGCCAATGCCTTCCGACTAAAGTTTTAAATTCACAATTCGTACCGTCAGCTTTATATGCATGTATATATAATTTGAATACAAGGTAGAATTTTCAACTCAATTGCTGTTTAATTTATTCAGTACAAAAACAAATATCATTTACTAATATCGATGCATATCAATTGTTACTTTTTTTTTCTTTTTTTAATCACATGATTATGTATACAATTTTTTGAAGAATAAATATTAATTATGTGGATAAATTTGAAACATTAGTACCTGGATGGCATTATAAGTATTCTATTCAATACAAGTTGTATACACGCAGAAAAATAAAACAGTTAATATTCCCATCAAAAATTGGATTCTAACCCCAGAAGACAATTTATGGACATTCTTATGATAAATTATGAAAGAACTACTATAATAAAGCATTTATTCTAATAAATCTTTAAAAATTTGAATAAATATATAGGAAAATGTACTTTAATTTAGCATTTATTTCATATTTTATTTGAAGTATGTTTATAAATTGTCTTCTGAGGTTGGAATCCAATTTTTTATGGTAAAATTAACTCTTTATTTTTCTGCGTGTAGCTAACACAAAAAAATCGAAAAATCTAATTTGCTTATAACCAGCGTTAGAGATCCCATTTCCCCTGTGTCTATGTTATTTTGTACGATCAAGTAGTATCCAAGATATTAAAGTAAAAAGTAATCAAATGAAAACACTTTCGTTTTTTATCATGTTTGTCTTTCTGGTTCCGAGTGATAAATCGAAATTGAATAATCTTCCTTGAACAATTTTCAATAAGTACAAAAGGAGTGCTTCGAAACTTTAGAAAATTCAGTGACGTAAGATTTGATAATGCCTTATATTTGTTATTGTATAGTAACGTTAAAAGTAATTGTGATGACTTTTTCATTTTGTATGCAGGGGGATCTTCATAGAATTATTATGGAGAGCTATATAGCTGTGTTATTATATTTTGATGGTCGAATTCAAAGCAATAATTAAGTCTTTTGCAAATTGTATTATAACGAGCACTTTTGTACAATAAGCAGACTTGAAATGTTTTATGATTTCAATTGGGATTGAAAACTGAAACAGTATAGAATTAGAGCATTTCTTCGATGAATCCTATGAAGACTAAATTTAACGCTTACTAATAAGTACTAGATGTTAATTACAATTTTTTTTGAGAGCACCCAGATTGATGGTTAAGGGGATTATGTTTGAATTCGTACAGAATGTCCTACTTAAATGTCTATTAAACATTAATTTATACTATGTATTTTATTAAAAATCATTGTAGACTTTCAAATTTCAGAACTCAATTCCTGTACGTTACGAATTCTAATTAATATACCACTAAACCTGAAGAACCTTAAAATAAATAAACAAATAATTAATTAATAATTAGACCATTGAACGACTGAATCTGAAGTTCTGTAATAACAAAGAAGAGAGTCGATCCAGGTGCAATAGAAGACCGCTGTATTATGACACACAAACACACCCGCAGATGAGCATACTCGTTACAACGTGAATAGCAGATGTTTTGTTTTCGAAGATTATTGTTCCTTTATTTATTTATTGAGTTATGGACTGCGTAGTCTCACAGCACCCAGCGAGTTTGAAGAAACTTACAAGAACGCGCTGCAAATGTGTTATAACAAAACAAAACAAAAATATGGAAGAAGAGGGCTACAAGATATTTACGTGTATATCTATACTGCGCTACGTGTATATTACATGATAATAACGAGATATATTACATGCGACCGCCATATTGTACGATTATAGTCATTTCATAAACCAGACATTAAGACAAGATTCAAACGGCAGCTCATTTCGGCACCTATTTCTATGTACGATACACAAATATATTATCAGCAATATTGAATTAAAGATACAAAGCATTATATATATCTATATATGGATATACATAGGTGTATTATACATATATATGTATATATATATGTATATATTACAATATACATATATATTATACAAATAAAAAAAATCAAGTATTTAGAAAAACGAAGATTCAGTATGTTGCATACGCTTGGATATGAATAGGTGGCTGTGATTAATGCGTGCTATGGTCTCGTTTGTCGCGAGATTTATTAAGTTATCGAACGTATCCACGGAAACGCGTACATTCGTCTGTATTATGCGAAACGATTCATGTTTAATAATTCTGATTTACAACTGATTCTTCTTTCCCTTTTTTCATCAACTGCGAATTGCAAATAAACGAAGTTTGTTCGAATCTTCAGCCGGAATTATGAAACACTTTGATAATAATTTACAAACAGTTCTCATCGGGTTTCATCGGCACGCGATTAATAGCGCAACAATTTTGTGCACAATTTGTTTGTTGTCTGTTATGCGTGTGCGCAATTAGTCTTTGCTTCGGATGTAATTTTACGGGACATTTTTGTAGTTTGAATTTGATTCGCTATGAAAAGCCGAACAAAAGTTGAACATCAAATGTGAGTTTTCGTTAAAATTACATGCCTAATAAAGATTAACTTTAAAGAATTATTTGCGCCATTAATCGATCGAGTTCAACGCAATGCATGTATGGTTTACAATTATTTCAAAATGGAAAACATCTTTTTACAACGAAAAAAGCTTTTTAAGAAATGTAAAACGTTTCGTTACGACAGTCTTTTTATAAACGGATATTTATAGAAATAAAATTTTCATTATAATTAATATTGAAGTGTGTTATCATGATAACAGTGAAATTTACATCGAATATTTATATTACTTGTTTAGTTTCGCAATGTTGTATTATATTTGCAGCAGTGGAATGTATTTTTCAGTTGAACACACTTCTC
Organism: Leptoteleia sp. ZL-2020; assembly: GCA_022817305.1. Lineage (NCBI taxonomy): Eukaryota > Metazoa > Arthropoda > Insecta > Hymenoptera > Scelionidae > Leptoteleia > Leptoteleia sp. ZL-2020. The sequence continues at coordinate 3,294 of JABFPN010001472.1, read as the reverse complement.
TTTATGACATGTTATATTTATAAATTTAAAAGTATCCGAACTATATAGCTCTATAAAACTGGTTGTTTATATAAGAAGTTTATTAATGTATAAAATGTGCATATTCTAAAGGAGTTTGTAACACCGAGGATCTTGGAGAGTTTAAGATTTGTTTGGAATCCATATTAATTGAAATTCTCGACTAAATAGAAAAGAGAATTTACTTAAAATTAAGAATCTCGCTCCGACAAACGTTGTGAATTGAAATGTCCAGAAATGCCACGAATTGATCCTTACATTTCGAAATTGAAATAAGTAAAAGAAACGTATTGATATTTAATTCCCATTATATGAATTTCAAGCAAGTTTTAAATCTTTCGCTATCCTTTCGCACGAACGAAATGAAAAAGCAATAAAATTTTCTTACTTATCAAAAGTACGTCTTCTTAAGTATATGCATTGACTTATATACCTATTCAACTATTGAAACGAAATCGCCGAAACTATTCAGTGTTGTAGAACAAGTTGTTCGGCGCTTGAAAGCGAGCACTCGTTATTCGCGAAACCTGAAACGTTTTGCACATAAAAGACATTGTACGCCAGTACCTACTTAACTTAATAAGACGTGGAATTGTGAATGAAAATACAGATACATATTATCTATACGTTGTGAATGAGTCCGCGCGCACGTGTATGAGAATGAATGATAAAAAAAAAATTAAAAAAAATAATAAAAAAAAGAGTGGAATGTACTCGCAGGAGCACGCCAAATTCGTTCGTACGTTCGGCGCATTGTTCGAAGTCTGTAATTGTTGATTTTCAAATGATTGTTAAAGCGTGCCGAGTGTCGAGCGAATTTGCGACTGCTACGCGGTGAATACATTTGTTATAGTACATTATATTAAAAAAATACTATATATAATAAAATCCCAGCTAGACGCTAGTATAATCTAAGTAGAATCAGACAAAGTAAAAGAAAATAAAGAAACAAAAAAAAAAGGAATAAACATAAAACTACAACTACGAAAATGAAATGTCAACCAGCAGCTGCGCGATGATGCTCGATGGTACCTTTGGTTGTTCTATGGTTATGTTATTTGTGAACGAGCGGTTTACATTACGGGTTTAGAAAACGAAACATTAGCAATCTTCTTATTCCTTTTTCAATACATTTACTTCGACTGTGCTCATGTCTTACATTCCAGAGACTGCTAGAACTTGTGCAACTTCCGTACCTGTGTTTACCTCTGGCAGGTATTGTTGTTATGACGAGGCAAGGATAGAAAGTACACGTGCTGGATAGGCTTTGCCGCGCTTTATTTGTATAAATTTGTTAGTAAAAGCGCGGACGTTAAACTCGGCAATCGTTATTTTCCCAATACAAAAAGGTGATTGAGGAAGTAAATAGCTTATGTTAATGTTCATGAAATGTGACTGATGTAAATGTTACCTGGTATAATGTCTTTGGTTAATGACTGGTCTGAGTTGATATATTGTAATAATTATTGGGTATTTATAACGGAGTATTTTGTTGTCGACAATAAGCGCGTTGCTTTGTTTCGTTTCTCATAGAACGATCACAAGTACATCGCATTATTGTGCCAGTCATAATTTTTTGATTTTATGTAATGTTAAAATATATCATAAATTATCTAAAGAAAAAAATGACACGTAGGTTGTATTGCATAAAGAAAAAAGAAAAAAAAGAAAAAAACGTATAAATATAATCTAAGATATAAAAGTACATATATAACTGCAAGAGATACATATATTTAAAACAAACAAGAAAATAATAATAAAAAAAAGAAGAAAGAATAATTGTTAATGTAACAACAATTGTTGTGCATGAAAATCTAGTTGGATAAATAGTAAGTGAAAGAAATAGAGAATGAAAATACAATATGTAAATCTCTATGGCAAGAAACGAAGAATAAAACAGCATTTCTCTAAAATTACTGTCGTTCGATATTTTGAAACTAATTATTTCATAGCTTCAATAGTCATGGTATCATAATACAATGAGAAGTCGATGTTATTATTTAAAATTATTACCAATGTGACTTTTTGAGTCTATTAATACAGATGCTCATTAACATAACGATCAACAACGTGAATTTAATTTCATTTTTAGCAATAAATTATGTATCAATCAAACCAATAAATATATAATCAAAAAAAACTGCCTTTTTGTTATTTAATACCTTTTTTATGTCTTCAAGTTTATCTGATGTTTTTTTATAATACAAGTATTGTGCATGTATGTATAACATTTAAATTTCGCGCGGGATCGCGCGCGTATTGTACCACACCACCAAATTCAAGATAATATTAAGTGTTGTTTTTTTTAATAGAGAGGAAAAATAAATTTAAAATACTACTATATTATATCTTAATTTCCATGAATTTTGTAAATATTAATATATAATTTAATTCATTTGTTTAAGTATCTTTATTTCTTGTTATGAAAAGGAAAAATTAAAAAACAGTTATTACAATTTTGTTTAATTCTGTATTTATTAATTTATTCATATAAATATTAATATATTTTTTGAAAATAATAATAATGTATATGTCCCATATAGGCTGCTTGCGCAAACGATGAAGCTCGACGCTAGCGCTCGGGGTGGCGCGTTTTATAAGTACCGGCAGGATAAATTTGAAATTTTTGATTCTTGGTATGTGCGACAGTTTGAACTTAAAAATTAATTTTTAAATAAAAATATAAATTTAAAGAAGTCGCAATAAAAAATGGCTGATGTAATTATAATCAGGACAGGTTTTCAGTCAATAAAAACAGATTATTTTCGCCATTCGGTGTTAGAAAAAGGGAAAAGACTGCATGAAAGCCGACATGTTTTTAATGTAGAAGAAAAACAATTCTTAGAGAAAAGTTTAATTTCTGGGCATGTCATACGAGCAACAACAATAAATTCTCGCCCTTACAGTGTAAATATTGAAGTGAGTTTATTTTAATTTTATTGTTATTTATAAAATGGTTCGTTTTGCTGCAAGGATATTTTCAAGAAAGTGGGTGTCATGATTTTCGTTATAAATTAATGAAAGTAATTTTGTTTTTATTTACATTTCATCAATATAGACAATTATAAAAATGCATAATGAAATTTTCAATTACAGAAAAAGAAATAATGTAAGTACGTTTCATTACAAATCATAATTGGTTTTTTTATTTTTTTTATAATATTATTGGCGGTTTCAACATGACAAAATGAATTAATGCTAGCAGAAGTTTTAACATTATTTCCCGGTTCAAAAGAACATGTAAAATCAAAATAAGTCGATGTATAATCCAATGAG
>JABFPN010001471.1:0-28969 GCA_022817305.1 Leptoteleia sp. ZL-2020 | reverse complement strand
ACGTTATCATCCCAGTACTGTGCCAGTACTGGCAGACAACAGAATCTGTACAGCTGCCAGTACAGGCAGTACGGCCGCCAGTACTGGGCCAGTGCTGGCCCGTATTGTAATTTCCACATGGGTTATTTTATAACATATTTAATAATATGTATTATTAAAGAGGTTATGTCAATTCCGAGTTGACCATCCAATGACATTTCACCTGAAGGTTATATGTATTAGCTAGAGAATGTGGTAGAATCATTATGTCGCTCTCTTGTTCCACGGTAAAGGTTGAAAAATGATTCGAACGTAAGACAGGTACTGGAGCGAATTCCACTCAATATTGTCCGCGTTATTATTTTGCGCCGTCGCGTAATGAGGGGAGATTCTCGCGTTGGAAAGGAGACTAATAGAAAATGAATCTGTCTTGGCGATGTTCCAAAATGTAACATCCTGAACATTCATAACCGCTCCGACGTCTCGGAACCCTTTGAATAATACTTTCACATATGAATGCCAAAGAATTTCAATTATTCCCCGACGAAATAGCTCCTTGCGTTTACCTCTAGAATCAACTTAAATTCGCCGCATTCTTTAACCTGGGTGCTTGTCTTTACGGCTTTTGCCGCATCCCTTTCACGATTTTCCGGGGCATTTTTTGAATTCGCTCGCTCGTTCCAACCGCACTTCCATTCAGACGTCGATTTGAATTATTACCTTTAATTCCTCAAATTTATTTCCTTTTAAAGGACTTTTTGCTTGTCAATTTTCTCGGGTCTTTCCGGGCGAAATTTTTCCGTCAAAGGCGTTTCTTTGCCGAGAAAGGATGGGAATTTAATTCTTATATTTCCACGAGGCAGGAGGCGAAGGCAAGGTATTTTTATCTCGCCGTTGGAAGTGTACTTTCCATACGATATGTTATAAGAAAATGGTATTATAAGAACGATTTTTCGTGGATTTAAAATGAATTCAACTGTTCGGATAAAAGCACACGAATGGTACACCTTATCGTTGACCAAACATCACGCTTCAAGACGCTTCAAGATGCTCCGAGAGCCGTCCATTGTGCTCATCTTTCCTCTTTCCTTCTCCTTTTTCAATGTCTTTTGTCTATGTAAAAAGCTTTCAACATGTTTTTCGCGCATGCTCGGCTCATTCATTTATTTCAACATCAATGGGATCGCAATTTTTTTGGTTTTTGGCAATATGATAAACTCTTCTCCTATAAATGTATACGTACCCATGTAGAATTTCACAAATGGCCCAACACTGGCCCAAGATTGGCAACCGTTGGCTTACCGTCGGCGGCTAATCGATATGAAACACCGTTATCATCTGGCCTATTCGTCTGCACCAACCGTCGGTTGAACAATTGGCCAAAGTTCGGCCCAGTATTGGCTACCAATCGCTATGTCAAAAGAATAAATTCAGTTAAAGTTGATTTTGTGTCAAATATAAAAGCAAAATGTATACTGACGACTGTTGACCATAAGTTAGTTTCTATCAATTTGTTACATTAAAATAAATATTGTAAAAAGAATATGATTAAAAATGTTGGACATAAATTAATTATGTACTGAAAATTGTTTTAATTTATTATTACATACAATCCGAAGTGAAAAAATCAATTTATATCTTGAACTAATCATGGACTAATCTGGGTCGTGCTAAAATTGGAAGATGATTGGTTTTGATATTGCATATTATATAAGTCGACGGAAATATATCTCTGCTGGGTCAACCATGGCCCAATGGTTACCCAACGGTCGGCCCAAAGTTGGGCCGAGATTGAATTTTACCGTCGTCAGTCACTATAATGACAAACTTGGCCCCTTCCTTTCCAAGGGATGACCGTTGAATTTTCTACATGGGTAAATAAAAAAAGTCAGTTACGAAGTCGTTGTAAAATTTAAATTTTATCTCGCGAATAATTTTATTGAGAAAGGGGTATGCTCATAAATTTAAATTGTTTTAATTTAAAGCATGTTTCGTTGGTTTTTATTTAGTTTACAATGGTTTTTCATAATTTTTAACAGTTAGCTTTCATCAATTATCTTGAAACAATGCACGAAAAAAAAAAAATATGAAGTGCACTACTAAATTTCTATAAGAAATTATAGAAATTTCTAAGTTAGATATATTGTTTGGCCATTATTGGGATAAGTAGAATTTATAATTATCGTAGCCAAACAAATTTATATGAGTCGAATTTATGAAAACTAACCTAGTGAATTTCTTAAATTACATACACTGTAAGGCTGAATCAGCCATACAAATTTATCTAATCGTCAACACAGTGCAATCCAAGTGTTTTCGTTGACATATTGAGGTTATGTTCAGTTCATCTTAGATAATTGTATGGTTGAATCAGCCATACAGTTTATGTAACTCTTAAATATTCATTTTAGTCGATTTAATATCTATGTCTTTCTGCAAATAGAATAAATTCTTAGTAAATTATTTAAAAATTGCTAGATAAACTCATTTACCTACCAAAGCGAATACTTTGTTTTCTCGTGTACGTAACGCGACATTGCTCGTAAAGCAATACATCAAGAGTCGTATAACCTCATAACTGCGGTTCATGTATTGGTACGGTGAAAAGTAAATGCTTTAGAGGTAAAACCAAAAATACACAAAACGCTCTTATTGCCTCATAAATTGTTGTGAGAAAACACTTTTTCATGCCTCAATTTTATTTACAACACTCGCGCTCTCGCATTTGATGCATTAAATCCTCTATTTTAATAAAACTATATCACTTATCCACTTTTTGTTGAAACACAAAATTCTTTCAATTTCCTGCTAACGTTTCGTTGGAAATAAACCCCTCTTAAGACCTGCACCTGCTGGATCTACGTCATACTTGGTCCTTCCGAAAAAGCTTCTCTCTGTAGCGAGTAACGTCATACTCGGAAGGTCGACCCAGTTATCACATTCGTGTAGGGGGATAACGTGAAGGAATTTTGGTCAAAAATTTATATAGATTCATTTTCTTTGATACTTAATTGGTACATATAGTATTTCAATATACACGTTTTGCTGGAATAAATTGATATTTTACGCAAATAGTGGGAAGTTTAGTTTCCCTCAGTACGGATAACACACTATTTGCGCGAGTATATATGTATTAATAATTTTACATAAAGAAATAAAATATTCATATACGGACATATGTTTTTCATTGATCGATACATGGAAATAATTAATATTCTATTCATATATGCATTTAACAATTTCCTTGTATGGATATCAATTATTGCCATATATAGACTACATATAGCCATATGTAGATCAAGGAACAACTTATGTGTCCATATATGTAATTTTTATTTTCTTTTATGAAATTTTTAAAACATATGGACTACACTGAGAAAAAAGTAATAGTAAAATTGAAAACAATTTATATCCATTTGAGAACATCTCTGAAGAGTGAAAAATTTTACTATTAAAAATAGTAAAAATGATAATTGTCAAAGCAATTTGTAGTACTTTTCTACTAATATTTACTACATGACTTTTAAATTTTACTATTATTAACAGTAGAAATAATTACTTTTCCAATATGTCCTCAAATTGATACAAAAAATAGTAATTTGTGATATATCTTTTTTCTCAGTGTATATATAATAATTTTTACACTACAATTATATGAGCAATAAATTTATAAGTGCAGGATTTTTCGGGCACATGGATAATTAAATACAATTAATATATAAAACAAATGTATTTATTTCAACAATTAACATTTAACATTGAATTCATTTAATTATTTAACAATTACTGGAGCTGTAATAGCTGGCGCTGTGCAATAGCTGGTGCTGGAATTGCATTGTAGGCAATCGGAGCAGTAGCAATCGCGGCAGGTGCTGCAGAATACGCTGCAAAGGCGGCAGGAGCTGGATACGCTGCATAAGGTGCTGCATACGTTAAGGGAGCTGCCGCTACCAGAGTATTGTAATTCCGTGCAACAACTTGACTACTTTTAGCCGTAACTATTGGTGCAGGAACGGGCACAGCTGCCACAGGAGCAGCCACTAAAGGCGCTGCTGGTATTACACCAGCAGAGACTGTTGCTACTACAGCCAAAAATACCTGCAATGTTATTATATCTATGTAATACTTGTGCAAAATATTAAAAAATTGAATATATAATTATATGTTATGTGCTCATGTAATAATACATATTTATATATCTTGAAATAAATATTAAATTAATCTTTGATATTATAAAAAATGTCTAACAATTTCTGAAATATTTGTTAAAATTTTTGAAAAAACTTCTAAAGAAATTTCTCTTAATCTTTTATTTAGATTTCGAGTATGCAATAATAAAGAACAATATTTTTGCTAATATTGCACATTGAGCTAAGAAATAAAATTAAATGTATTTAATTTTTACAATCAAGCGTAATACTTACAGCAAATCCAATCATTTTTGTTTCCACGACTTTCTTGCAATGCTTGAAATACAAGTGACAATAAGAGTCCACTACATACTTTTATATCCCAGCCACTACCCCAGACTTCGATGTCATACGAAGACTTACAATAGATTACATTGCATCATAAGTAAACTGATGTTAAGTTTTAAAATATTGTGAAACCATTGACAAGTGAAGACCAAAATGATTATATCACGATGACATTGACTGAATCATTAATGAGAATGCATTTCTATAATGCAAAATAAACTTTTGCACTTTCTAAAATCTATGTGCCCGTTTATTTGTATTAAAAAACATATTATCATTTTCAGAAAAATTGTTAACTAATGTATGAGTACAAATTTAATTTAAATTTATACTACAATTTTTCTATAATTATTTTTAGTATAATTTTATCTACTTATATTATTATTATAAGAAATAAATGTTATGTAAAAGACGTATCATCTTAATTTTATAAATAAATTTGATTATCTTCGTTTTAGAATTCACTGACTATTAATTTACCATTTTTTTAATAAAGTAAATTTAAAATTAGACCAAATTTAAATCATTTAATTAAAAAAAAACTTAAATTTTCGTTTGAAATAATGTAAACGCTTCTTAGCCATCGTTTAACAATATAATTTATATTAAATCTGCATTTTGTAAATTATTAAATTATACTTATATACACGCAGGAAAAAGTTGGAACAAGAAATACTGTGTAATAAGCCGTGATACATTTTATTGTGGTATTTTGTGGTACAAGATTTATACAACTTATTAATATCCAGAGAAGCAAATATTGCAAAGCGTTTACTTATATCTTGATACTAACCTAGTAATAATTATCCACGAAATTATTTTACGACAGTTTTATTGTAAGGTATAGTAATTTTTGTTTTGAGTAAGTAGCCCAACATATCTGGATTTAAATAAACGTATTTATTCTCAAAATAAGTGCAACATTACATTTTTAATATACATACATATGATTAATATTGCTAAATTATTTATATAAATTCTATAAAATGCTTTTAAATCTTAATTTTAATTAAAAAATTTTACCACTAAGAAATTAATAAATAAAATTATCAGTTAACAATATTGATACGCGTGTTATAAACAATCAAAAATATTATTTTTATTAAAGACAGAAGTATATGGAACTAGGTAAAATCGATCTTAATACATTTAGCATTAATACATTTTTTAAAAAACTTGATATTTAATGAAGAAATTTATATTTTGATGCAGAAAATAAGATTATGAAAGCAAAATGTTCACATTTTTACAAGTCAATATTCCATATTTTAATTTATATAATCTCTCCCCATTTGAGTTTGTATTAACAGCCGCTAGATGCTGTAATATATATATATTTTAAAAATATTATATTTGTGGTAGAAGGGAAATGAAAATTCATAAGTTGGAAATAGAATCCAAATGTTTATTTTCGTTAATTTTTCAAAATCTAGTGATGATACATTTTTGAATTCGCATAATTTCCAAAAAAAAAGATGTTTAAAACTGTGCCTTGGTCGATTTATACGGAGTTGAATGTTTGATCAGCAGAACGTTGTAAGGAGTGTGTTCATATCAGATAGCCACCTCGATAGACTAAAGGATAACTTCCGTAAGCGTAAGATGTAGCGTAGGTCAATGGTGCAGAATAGGTTTTATAATAAGGTGCACTGTAGGCCAATGGAGCAATATAGGTAGAAACGGCGGGGCTGATAAGCGCTCCAGGTTCTGGGGCTGGTCCTGGGGCGGGTGCAGGTGCAGGTGCCGGAGCCGGAGCTGGAACAGCAGCGGCAACAGCTAACATAACTGCGAATAAAGCCTGAAACATTTGATCCTTTTAATAACATACGATACTTGATATAAATATTAAAATGTTTATTCCTTATTTTCTACTTCAAAAAGAGTTAAAATATAATTCACTTCATTAAATGTACTATAAGACAGTGAAAAATATATAAATTTAAAAAAACAACGAAAATTCCTCTATTTGAATTATATTTCTCTTTATTACTTTATTTTTCGAAATAATTAATAACCAATTAATGAGTTCCTATCAATAAATATAAAATTTTTTGTTATAATTACACTTTTTAATTTCTAATTAGTAATTCTTAATGTCCCTTGAAAAGAATTCCTTATTTTTCCACAATATATTTGTTAGTTTAGACGATAAGGTATTAAGATATACAAATAATTAACAATTGTACATTATTATATATAAAAACAGTTAATAAAATTAAATAAATTTTGCTACCAAATATATCCTACCCCCTTAATAATTAATGAGAATCTATTTGCCAATTCATAAAATGTGATCCCATCACAAACTGATCCATTTATACAGAATTTATACAATCTAACCGAATTTATCAAATTGAATTTTTTTTTGTCTAACAGATGAAAATTTGTGAAATGTTTACTTACCAACTTCAGCATGTTTGATTAAGGTTGTGGTTTGTTACTGTTTGCAACGAACTACTATGCTTGAAACCAAGTATCCTGGCGCTTTTATAGCACTTGATGAACGAAAAAAGCAACACACCACACCCGGGCAAAGTGACCTTGAAGTATCATCACGCCCTCCTACTGCATCGAAGCATGGTCAAGCCTTTCTTGCTGATCGAGCAGGTACGATCATTGGCTAAGAGCAGGGCAGAAAAAAGGGTATCGTGCGTATGTGTTCATGCTAGACAAAGTGCTTTGCCCTCCGCATCGTACATTTTCTCAAACAATGAAACCTGTTAATTTACCATTCGTGTCCAGATCCAGACAAATCTTTCAATTATTCATTATCGTAAATGGCATTTCGCAAAATTACTTCTTCTTCTTGAGTTATTTATAAACATCACACTTTATACGAGCATATAAACTTTGAAATATTTATTAAACTATTTTGTAATGAAAGAACATAATTGTTTAATTTTGTATATGAAACCGTGTGCATATATTTTTTGAATTAAACCAAGTAGTTAACGAGACGAATATATATTTTATTTATTGTCAATAAATAATATGGACGCTTCTAATATTTCAATAAAGTTCAATTTTATAAAATTAGTTAAAAATTATTTCCCTTGCATATATTTTCCGAAATAATTCGTTCGTTATTTAATAAGTAATGTATACAACTTTCAATGTATGATGTGGATTAGAAAATTTATTAATAATGAGAATGCAATAATCACATTAGCATGTAAGCACTACTGCATCGTTGGTATTTCATTGCAAGTACATTGTTAAAAACATCACGTTAAAAACACACAAGGTATAGTTTGACGTAACATTATATAATATTTTATATTGTAACAATTTTCAATGTTTTAATATATAAGTCTTATTTTTTATCAACGTTTCATTATTTTTAATTTCAATGAAACAATTTATTTTATTATACAAGCAAAAATAAATGACTTAAACAATAACAATAGTCGTGATTCACTTTTGTTATTACATATGTAATTAAATAAAAAGTAAGGTATTTATTTCCACATGTATATATTTTTTATTATTTTTTTTATTCAATTTTTAGTATTGTCAGATTAAATTTAACTTTCAAGCCATTTTACATTAATCATTTTGAATTTTACTGACAAAAGCTTTATAGATGCAAATACAACTATTACTTTTTTATAATAATAATTTTTTTCAACAGTACATGTACACAGTACGCTTAAACATTGAATCTCCTTTCAAAAACAAACAAATTTAGCATGATTATTATAAGAGTGAGTCAATTAATGTAAGCTTTCTTGCCCTGATTATAAGAGGCAAAAGGGCTTATGCTAATGAAGCACCCCATACCCTTGTCAAAAATACACTTAAACTGAATATTATTAAATATTATTCAAAGTAATAGGCGTAGAAGAGTAATGATAAGACAAAAGAATGTATTCTTAGACTGCAGTAAAGTACAATTACAATTTTTTTTTCTATGCACTTTTGTAAAGCTTACATTTGACAGGGATTTAATACTTGAACTGTCTATTCGGCTGCTGAACAAGTGGGTCCAATTCCAGTGAAGTGGTACCGTAGTTTTTTTTGCGTTGCATTGCAATTGCACTGCAAAAATAAAATGAATTGAATTTATCATTTTAAGATCATCGATTTACAAGTGTTAAACCATTTCATTTTTTCTAAATGATTGTTAATAATTTTCATTTATAATAATCATTTAAACTATTAATTGCAACATTAGAATGTTGATAATAATTAGTTTAATTATTTATTAAACAGTTTTAATTATTTTTTTCAATTCGATAAAGTTTCAATATTATAATATTGTTAGTACAATTAAAATTTTTCTGCCCGTGCATAACGTCATAAAGATTATGACAATCTATAATATCTTATCAATTAAATATTAAGACAATTTTCTGCTTATCATAATCGGATCCCGGTTAAGACGAAAGTATAATTTTAAAAGCGAATATGTTAAAAAATGTGCCTTCGATGCGTTAGTTATTTATTATTTCACCTAAGATCATTTTGTTTAAGGAACTTGTAAGGAACCTGTGTAAACTCGTCAGACAGCGTGCTCCAACTTTCATAATTTTTTTTTGTGAATGAGTTCGTTGCTCGACCATGAGAGTTGACCGTCAGCTGGGATGCAGCTATTTATAATGATATCACGCAAATTGTTGGTTTCGCATAAAATTGCTCCAATTGCGAAGCCGTCTTTCAGCGTCTTGCATATGATTTGAAAAGAAATAAATCTTCTACGAATACATGCGTAGGGCTCATCATTCATTCTCAACGTCCGGATCAAATTAGTTTTATTCTACCGAGTCGTGATTCTTTTGAATCGCTAATCATGCGCGCTATCAGAATTAGACGAAACGTACAATTATTTTCAAACTTCCTAGTTTTTATTAATCCATTAGATGAAATTAATTAGATAATAATTATATGCATTTAATATATAATTACATATATATGCACGTAAGTACTGCAATTGGTGCTTTCAAATATTAATCCGACTTATTTTGCAAACTATTATTCTGGCCCAAAGTCGATAATTACGAATGGAAAATTTTAATCTTCCCTCCATCATTTTTATAACATTTTTTTTCTGTGTACTTGTATATATAAATTTGTTTATATTCAAAATTCAAACATTTTAATTTTCAAGTACCTAATGACTAATTAAAACAATTAGTAATTTCATTACCATACAAGTATAAAAAATTAAATCAATGATTTTTATCAAATTTTAGTATTAATCCACTGATTACAGAGTGCCACAATAACATATAGACATATCGAATAGGCGATTATCACGGATGTGTACTAAGTTAATTAAAATGTACACAAAACTTTGCTACATCATTTAAATACTGTTGCGTTACGTTACACTATTACAGTTTCCACTCGATTGCGTAAATGAATACACGTGTAATCACTGATGGGTCTTTATAACTATTACATTCGTGCAGCATAATATTTGATTTCAGAAGTTTGCATAATTTTTAAGTTGCTCTACTTATAGTTGTATATAAAATCTATATAAATTTATGTACTATTATTTGTTGCAATAAATTATTTAAACACTCAGCGTCTATATTCAAATCGAAGAAATGGAGAACAACACAGTTCTTTTATAAATTAAAATTAACTAATATTGTTAATAATATTATTTTAAGAGAGAAAAATGTTTGGTTACAATAACTACTATCGTATTGTCAAAATGGAGTAATTTTTTATGGTGTTTTATGGTGTTAAAGAAGATTATTAATAAACATTTACAAACTTTGCAAGAATCGCTTGATTTGATGGAACCAGCACCAGTATCCCCAATGACTTGTATATCCCCAATAATTTAACGTTTATAATTTCCTTGACACTTCTATTATTCAAAAATCATAGTACATATATGATAACATTTTTTAAAGAATTAGTACTTGGATAATAAACAAGATGAACGTATATTGTTGTATTAAAAATGGAAATATTTAATGTTATTGAAAATGAAGCGAGATTAAAAGTTAATGCAAAGAAAAGGACGAGGAATTTAAGAATGTAAAATGCTCATCGTTGTCGAACGAGTTTCAATCTAGTTGTACTTGAAAGGACCTATACAAGTTCAAGTCCAGCTTCCACGCCTTCTTTTCTACATCCGCTTTTGTGTAAAATGATGAATTACAACTAAATCAAACTTTAATTTTACATTCTCAAATGTTCGCATATTTATTTGTGTATACTGAGAACAATTTGTTTGGAAAAATTACCATAGTTTACAGTAATTTGATCTTATCGAGCCGGTTTATACAGATTGTCCTATTATTTTAGGAAGAATAATATTAAAATTATTTCACTGTTTATATGACGCAAAGTAAGTTGACTACACTTATAAAAAAATATACGTAAATCAGCTCAATAAAAATTGTTTCTTGAAAAGTGTAGCAATTTCTTTTCTTTCTTCTTCTTCTTCTTCTCACTAGTAGTAAGGGTCTATTTCTATACCCAAAATAACCACCCACAAGTGCTACACTAAGAATTGTTTTATAATAAAATTTACTATATTGTTAATAACACTCGGGTATATGTGCACATACAATAGAATTCATTAATGTTTCTATGAAATGATTTTCAATTCTAATCTAAAGAAATTATTACATTTACAATAAAATTTATTAAATTGGTTAATAAATTCCATCATAAGTCCACACCTATCTGCGAGTTATTATATAATTTTTCTCAGTGTAGTCTTTGGATTATCTATTGACATAACTGCGACAATACACACCTTTGTCGCATACAATACAATACACGTCAATTACAAACATGTTACATAAGAAGAAGAATCATTGTAATAAAATGTTCGGCGTTTACATTATCTTTTGATTAAAATATGGAAAAAGTTCCACCCACCAAACGATTAATTGTAGAAATAATTGACTTTGAATGAATTCAAATAAGAAGGTTCTTTTCTTCGTAGCTTTTGTTATTATCTATACTTCCCAATAATTCATCCATTCATTTCCCTCGCGATTCCCGTGCCTTTCCTGTAAGCATCCCACGCTGTTAACCATATCAATCGTACATTATATTCATCCACACGGAATTTAATAAAGTAAGAATCACAATCACAATTCGAATTCGATTCTCGTCAAAGGAAAAAGAAAATAGTTCTATATTTACAAATACATATATTTTTAAACAAATTTTTTTATTTTATTTATTCTATCAAAGAAAGAACTTATAGTATGAGAATAAAAATAATTTTTTAGTATAATAATAATTTTTTAGTTAAATAATAATGTAATGTAATAAAGGAATTGGAAATCCGTATAACGAATGGAAACTCCATTTGACACAAGAATATTCTACTAATCTCAAATTAACAATTTTGTGAGAGTGAAACAGCGGTTCCATCTAATTATATTTATTCCATTTACGTGCAACGAGCATTTGTAGTGTAATGATCATAACGGAAAACGTGATTTTATTTATATCGAAGAAATCACGTTTAATTAATATATATAGCTGATTTTCACATAAAATTAAAGGTACTCTCTGAAGAATGGAAAATCGTTGTTTAACGAAATCAAGAAAATCACACGATTACACTCAATTTCATATAAGGGAAACCTGAACGGAACAGCACATTTCACATTCAAATTACAGTTTATTTATACAGCCAACTTTCGTCACATGCAGTTACCATAGCCGATAACCGTGGTATTTTATCTAAAAGTACATTTTATGTAATTATCAATTTTATAAAAGTTAAAAAATCTTCTTCGAACCGTTATCTTCCGAAGAGGTTTATGCTTTGTTTATTTTAATACGTGAGAATTGCATCGATGCAACTGAATGTCGCAAAGATTCATACTATAACTTCCCAACGTGAAATTTGGCGGATATTTAAATAAAATAGTAATAAAGACAGTTTAAATAAAATAACTGTTATTCTTAAAGTATCAAATGCAAAATTCAATTATTTATTGTTGCATTAATTAAGCATAGCTTAAACTTGAATCGTAACGCACATTATAATATTTGCAAAATATAAAGAAATGTAGTACAAATTATATAATTTGTGGCGCTGACAAGTTCTTTAATATCACGGTTTAATTATCTCTTTAATTCTACCCGATTAAGTTCACGTGGAAAAACACAAGGCACAAACGTATTAATATTATTAAGACGGAACCTCATGCGATCAAACGTGAGGTTCTTAAACATTGTATATTAATTTTATGTTAAGTAGAAAAGAATGAAATCCTACTCCGGGGAAACTAAATTTATCCAGAATTGTATTTTATGCAATAAGTTGCGAAAACTAGACAGTTGTCAACGAGTACGAGTGTGACCGCACGAGCCGAAGGCGAGTCCCTGACATCGCACGAGTTATCAGTTGTCTACCTTTTGCGCAATGAGAGAAAAACTGTTAGAAACATCAACTGTGTTGAATTAAAGCAGTTATAGCATCTGTTAATAATATTGTCGTATACCAAAAGAGCAGTTATTATCGATCGAAATAACTGCTAAAGAGTGGGATCGCCAAATCATTGATTGAAATAGTTACTGTGGAAGTTTTCAGCATCATACGCAGAAATTAAACATTTTCAGGATATTAGAGAATTTAACATTAATTCCAGCTTAATTAATAACAAATTTAGAATATTATTTATGTTAGTATCATTTAAATATTTAAATTATATATACAAACCGCATATTTCGTAGACACACCCTCGATTTCTTCACTTACAAATTGAGAAATAAGAAATATCATAAATTGCAATTTTCATATCAATCTGACGATTAATTCGAAAAGCAAATATTTTTACCGTAAAAAATAGTAAAATTTAAAAATTATACAGTAATTTTTAATTAAAAAATTCTAAACATTGCTTTTATGCTTATCATTTGTAATATTTTCAACAGTAGAATTTGTCACTTTTCGAACATATCCTGAAATTAATATAAAATATTATAAATTTTACTATTACTGTGTACACGGAAAAAATTTTTCGGTGAGAACTAGTATAAATTTATGAAGGATACCTAAAAATTCTAGCTACTAATGGAACAAGTAGAAATTTTATATATAACAGCTAAACAAATTTTGATATGGTTATCTTATTGAAACAGTAAAGCAATTTAGGTGTCATTACCAAAAATTTTAGATAGAGTAGTAAGACGTCATAATTCAACATCATATGCAATTTGGCAGCTACGATACTAACCTTATTCATTATGTCAACAGAAGCAACAAAATAAATTGGACTTCGATAATTTAATTTGGAAAATAATTAAAAAAAATTTGAAAGAAACTAATCATAAGAATTTTTTTATACGTCGTTTATTAACAACGTCTATTGTATTACTATTATTTGTTTAAAACCGACAACATTTATTAGGTTAAAAGTGACAACATAAACGAACCACTTACACTCGCTAACACATACACATACGTAGCGGTTCTAGTGTTTTGTTCACTTTGACGAACCATTTATCTGCGAGAGTAATAAAAATTTAGGTGATTCACCTAAAAATTATTTTTCACTCAAATATAAGAAAATGTATTTTGTTTTCATATAATTTTGTTTCTCAATCACCAATATATTTATGTATTATTCCAAAATGTTGCAGACAAATAATTTATTTGTCATTTATTTTTATAATATACAAATTTTATTTCTATTTTAAATAGAAAATATATGCCATTTTTCCGCGTAAGAAAGAAAGGAACTTTTAGATATAAATATCTGTAAAAGTAAAGATTGACCTATTCGAGACACTGTCATTCAACGCGTACATTTCTCAAATTCTTACACTCGATTTAATGTATTATCGTACATCACAATATGACAATTGAATGGTTAATCCTCTAAGCGAATAATTACATAATTAATTCAATAGGATTATAACGGAACAGGCTGTTCTTATTCGAAAAATAAAAACAAACTAATACAAACCATATTTAAATTGTTATAAGACTTTTTGACAGTTTATTGGACAAATTTTCCAGAGTTTTTCAGAGTTTTGTTCAGCGATTTTTATCACAAAATGCAGCAATTGTAAAAAATTATGTTCATAAGGGTTGATTCTTATCTGCATTGCGGATGCGAAGATTAGCAAACATTTGATGATAATTCTAATATAATTATAATAACGCACGATATATATTTTTAATTTTAAAAGTTTTAAGATATGTACTAATAATAAATTCTGTAATAATAATGTTTACATAAATAAATGAAAGTTCGGGAGATAAAAGGTTGTACATTAATATCGCATGTTTCAAAAGAATCATTCGAAAGCCTAATACAATGATTTTAACATTTTATTATTTTGACACAAAAAATGTTATACTCAGTTAAATATTTAAACTGTTATAAACTGAAAAAAGTTTAAAACAAGTTATTACAATTTTTATCAAACAATCTTTATCGAGATTTGATTTATGTATATTTTCTTATAAGTTTAGGAAATAGTCAGCTTAATTTATATCATATAATAAAACAATGTTAATATTTTTTCATAAAATAATAGGAAAATTTATATAAATAGGTTTGACAAGGTTCTTCTGCCGTAAACTATAATAATATTCTCAATGAAATGTTCCTCGGTCTACAATTGACGAATAATAAATTCTGTAATAATAATAAAACGAACGTTAATAACATAGTTGCTTAAAAATAAGTTATTACAAAATCGCATTGAAAATGATCCGTTGCAGCGCTATCAATTGGGCGCTGCTTTTATCCACACTTTCGCGTCCACCCCTTTGACCACCGACCTTCGTAGCGGAGTTGACATTTGCGCACCCGCTGCAAGCGGGTGCATGGATATATAAGAGTTGCGTGAAAAGCTGAATGGCTCCAGTCTTGGCTCAGATTGGAAGTGTGCCGTACGAAGCTCGTTGGTAAACTTCAACCCAAACAATGCTCAATTGAGGGACAGCAGGGAAACTTACAGTGATATATACCACGTCAACCGAAGTACACATTTAAGCTGATCGATAGTAATAATTACTGATCGTTGAAAACAATTAACAGTGCCGAGTGTCGTTTGAACTGTGCGAACGTAACGGGAAATGGATTATCAACTGGAGGAGTCCAGCAGATTGGCCGATCCACCCTCCCAGCAACACCACCGTGGCCAGAACTACGAATTCGGCGATGACGAGTGCAGCACCGACAGCGGTTGCAGCAGCGGCGGGAGCACTGGCAGCGCGGAACGACTATCCCGGCAAAGCAGCGGCGACAGACTTTGCGAAAGCGGCCGGCTTCCCAAGTCGCATTGTTACTTAGAGCGAGTGCGGGGCCAGTCGATGGTCACCCGAACCATCCAGCGACTATCCCGCAAGCCCAACGCGAACGAGCGCATCCGGGCCCGCTGTTCCAAGTCCTGGTCCCCGGAAAACAATCGGTCCCATTCGTGCGGCGAGTCCCCTTTACACTCGCAGAGCCCCTCGGACACCCACAGCAGCGACAGCGAGACGAACAGTCAGCTGAACACCTTCAACTCTTTGTTCAAGGTCTTCCAAGGTCTGAAGATAACCCCGAGGATGGACGGGGCCGAGAAAAAGCACTCGAAGAAGAGCCCCAAGCGGATACTGCGCGCCCCGGTCTCCTACACCTACGTGCGGGGCCTGTCCGGTTTGCCCACCCAGAGGGTGCCCCGGAATTCCAACCAGCAATCCATGATGCTCTCCTGCCACGAGTTCCGCAGCCTCTACTGATAAGTGAGTTTTGGGCCCCGGTTGGGGCCGGATCAGATCGAGACTGCAGAGTTCCGCAAGCGGGACGACGTTGACGGTTGTTCGCCGAGTGACGAGACACGTTGCGGAAGAATCGTGGACGTAACAGTGACAGCAATAGGAGCCAGGCTAGAAATTAATCGCCGACTGGACCGTTCGCGCGAATCGATCCGCTCGCTTGAGCGCCGGACGGGAAGAAGTGTTGTAAATTCACGATGATTCGATCCGGGTATCGACTTTCGGTAGCAATCCGCGGACTTCAATGAAAGAGGGCCGAGGGTGGGCTGCCTATCGATCCGCCAGCGGCACTTCTTCCATTCGCAACCATTCGTCTTCAACATTTTGCTCAAACGAGTTTAAGCCTTCGACTGATCGCTTTAAACGAGCACTCGCGGCGATCTTCAACTTTCAAGTAATTAATTAAGTCGACGCACCGGCAAAATGAACCAACGACAAATGATTCAGGATCGCCGACCAATTGTCAGGGGGGTTATCGTACCCCCGCAACCTAGCAGCGTCTTTTCGTTTTCGAATTTTTAGGTAATAGGGCAAACTGTTTTGCTGTTTATTATCAGTCGCAAGTTTATAGAACCTCGTCTACTGGATCGAGTCATCGAAGAACCTTCGGTCTTCTTAAATCTTACGTCAATGATATATCTAAGAATTGTTTGTAAGAAAAAAAAAAACAGAAAAAATGAACATTTTAAGAACGAATTATTAGAGAGTACGATCCTCGAAGCAGTACCTGGTACACGAAAACTAAGTACATGTTTATGAAGTTTTTTAACACATTTTTACGATGGAAGTATTATAAACTGTTGCATTTTGAAAAATGCAGTAAAAAATTGGGGAAGCTTTGTTGATAATTGTGCGAAACACAACAAGACTCCCCGTTTAAACTGGCAGGGTAAAGGCGGTAAAAATGAAAATTGAGACGTAACAGAAGTTCAATTTGTAAAATCATTTAATGACTCGATATGAAAAGATGAATTTCAAAAATATCCATTTTGAAAACTTAACGACTGCTCCTTGAAAAACAATGAAAATATTAAGTAAATAATGTAATGCATAATTAATAAGTATCGATTGATTATGGAATTTTTAAATGCAACTATTGATCTAATTGATTATCATAAAGCATGTAACCCTCAATCATATCTTTTTCTACCTATTTAAATTATGCACTTTGATTGCAATTTATTACGAGTACATAATTAATAAATTGTACTAATAATTTTTTGCTTACTTTCAAATTGTAGGTTTGAAAACTTCTGTGATATTTCAATCATGAAATTTATTTGGCAACAACTAAAAATTACAACATTAGTTTATATAATTTTTATTAATATATCACACATGATTGTCCCATATACTTCAATTTATATTATGTTAGTTGATTAAGGAATAGTAAATTTTATCTTTAGAATTATTATAATTTATTAATAATTAATGAAAGTTTAACTGTAATGGAAGCCACGTTTTCCTCTGTTTGTACTGAAAGATTAAATTATTTAAAACAATTTTCATTGCATTAAGTCATTCATAATTTTAACTGTAATATTTAAGTCAACCATTTATGAATTTATTTATAATTTTGATATAAATGAATTAATACAACAAAAATAGTATTTCAATAGCTTCGTAGGTCACGTTGAAGATATTTGGTCAATAAGTTACTCTTATTAAAATTAGTCACAATGTTACTAAAATATACATCCATAAATATAGGCTACTCGACATAAAATTGGCAGCATCTCAAGTGGTTAAAATAATTAAGTATTTTTTATATGATTTTGGTTTGTGGATCAGGTTGAAAACTATCGACTGAATCAAATTATGTGAATTTGTATTTCGTTTGCTGAAATACAAAAACACAAAATTGCAAGCATTACTCCAAATAAAAACTCTTATTTAAAAAACAATAAATTTGAGAAAATTTAAAAACGAAAAATTAAATCTTGACTTGACTGCTTTAATTATAAAATTTAATTATTTAAAGCAACAAATAAACACATAAAAATTTAACATAAATATTTACCATCAGAAACTGAAAATTACCCCGCAGAGATAAAAAAAAAACAACAAGACAAGGTAGGTTCTCCACACCGTCCACATTATATTTATAATCAAATATTTTACATAAATATATCCCATGAAGAAAGATATAAAATAATAATGGATTTTACAATAAAAGAATAACTTCATCTACAGAAATTGCAAATATTTTTGCATATAAATTTTGCTAAAAATAACTCCACAAAATAGATATGAAATTATACGAGCAAATACACCCATAAACAAATTATTTATATAACTGAAAATTAAGTGCATTTGTCCACAAATATTATTTGTTAAGTAACTGTACCTTAAATATAACATTACAATTTAAATTATCAGCCGAGAATTCAATTAAAATTAAATTTATATGAATTAAAAATAAATCATGGCAAATGTAGTAAAAAATTTAATTCAAAATTATGTACAAAATGAAGACTTTAAATACGCAAAGTAGGATTTAAATACAAAGATGTATTAAAATAGAATTTTAATAATAAAAATTGTGTCAATATAATTGAAAGGTGTGTTATAAATAATTACATAAATGGTTAACTTATATACTATAATAACATAACTATTAAAATTACAAATGACTCAGTGTCATTTGTGTGTGACAATGAAAACAATGAAATGAGGACAATTAAATAATTTTAATCACTTAAAATTATAAATAAATATAGGAAGATTTAAAATTATTACTATCACTGATAGTAGTATTAAATTTAACAAAAATGACTCACCCTATTCTTTGAGATTATAAATTTATTATTCAAAGGGGGAAAAACCTCCGTGTCCAGTGTTGTTACTTGAAATCCAAATTCTTATCCACTCTATTCCACTTTTCTTATTTATTTAGAAGAATCAAATCTAAATGTCTCTACACCGAGAAGTTACTATTGGTCAATTTCACATATCTCACGACATTATTGAAAATTTGAATTTAAAATGTTTTTAGGTGTATATCTAGACGCCCAAAAAGGGAAACCCCCCAAATCATCATTTATATAAGTTTATATACATTCATATTACATTTAGAACTATTTATTGCATTTAAATTAAAATTTAATAAAACAGAAAAAAAATAAAACGAAATCAATGTAAATGTTTTGAGAATAAGAACTGGAAATTTTATTTACATTGAAAATAAAAGTGAATGCTTATCTAACAAATTCACCGCCAATCCCCCTCGTCTTTCAAACGCCGGTATTCAGCAGATGAACGATAAAATGCATCGCTAAATAATCTGACAACAATAATAACTTGCCGGTGAACGAAGCCGACGTCTGTTTTCTGCTAGACAAGGATGCTTACGATAACTGGAATACAAAGCAATGTGTTTTACCTCGCATTTAGCACTTGGCTAATCGTAACCACAGACGCTGAGTGTAGCAGAACAACGTGACCATCATTATGTAATTAGCCGTCAGGATTCTTGTTGACAGATCGAGGGAATGGATATTTGAACAATTTTTCTAAATAAATTACCCCAAATTTGACAACATTCCAACATAAATCAAAATGAAAAATCACTAAACTTTTAATAAATACATACGACTATTATTTAAATATAAAAATTTAATGATATATAATAGTAGAATTTAAAAATATGAAACACACGAGTAACATCGATTAATTAAATTTACGGTGTGAGCATTGAAAAGCCAAAATCCAGGCTTAATATGATCGATGTCATTGTATAATGTCATTCAAGTAGAAAATTTGTACTGATCTTGGTTCTTTGGTCTGCCACCATGAACCCTAATCAAAGTTAAAATAATACACCAGCAGAATATTCCGCTCACTAACAAGGAAGTTTAGTAATCGATCAATTTTGAAATAAACATCGGATATCTTTATTTAATATTTACACTAAGAAAAAAAAATGCTTTAAAAATTACTGTGTTAGAACTTTAATGTAAAGTCATATTTCACTGCAATTTTTACTATACTAACATGATTGGACATTAAGATTTTGACACAGTAATTTTTAAAGTATTTTTTCTTAGTATAATAATAACTATCTAAATACAGTAAAGTGTGTTCAACTTTAAAATGTTCAACTTTTTTAACTCATTTTTTAGACACTTATTTTTTAAGCATCTTTGTAAACACTTTGTAATTATTATATTTCTTTTTTCTAAATGTAATTTTATTAAACACCGAAATAAAAAATATATAAATCTCTAACTAAAATTATTATAATAAATAATATTACCGTTCACATTATATTAGAAAAAGTACTATTATTTGAGAAATGGTAAACACAACATTTCAAAGAACACCAAGGTAAACAGAATTCTGAAATATTATTAAATTAAACAGTTCAATCTTAACACAATAATAAACTACCTGCCAAGCATTTTAGATCGGGTTCAGGAACGTCTATAAAAGATTTCAAACCGTATATTAAATGTTCAACAAACGATTTCTCAGCGTTAATTGTCAAACTTTGCCGAGTTTTGTTTAGCAAACGTTAAGTTTTCAAAATAAATGATGTTTTGAAAATCAATTAAAGATTTATTAATTAATGCAACAGAAAAAGAAGAAATAATTTTTCAAAACCGAAAAAAAACAGAATATAGAAAGAAGAATATAAATAATAATGAAGTAAGAAAATAAAAAAGTTATACCAAGTCTCTGTTTTATTTTCGCCGACTTTATTGACAAGTGTGAGCAAAAAAAAACAACAAAGCTTTCCTAAAATTTAAAAAATATTAAAATTAGCAAGGGCAGTACCAATACCGTTATTACTACAACAGTAAAAGCATATTATTAAACCAATGGCGTATGCAGTAATAATTACTGGCTTATTAAAAAATCATTTGAGACACTGCGAAAGCTAAAAGCTTTTTTTAACAAATATTCCTCTTAAACCATTCATAATTTGCTCGATCAAAGCGACTTAGAAATTCGCACTATTCTAGCGCATACCATTCAGAATGTTTTAACGCCTTTTTGAATTATTTTATGGATTGAAAGTGGTCGTATAATCTAAAACTGAAGTCTGATATGTCAGGGTCTAAAATAATATATACATCTTATGCTAAAGGAAATTATGGTATATATTATTCTCCACTTATTTCTGTATCATGACAGTAAATGTTCAATTCGATCATTCTTCAATTTTCAATTTCAAATGCGGTATAAATAATTTCACTTGTTGGATCTATAATAGAATATTGTATACGATTAATAATTTTCGTTAACATTTGTTCCGTAAATTATTAATAAATCAACTATTAAAGAAGCAGTCAATTTTTAGCTATCTAATATAATAGAGTGACATCTCTTAAAGAGTATAAGGATATTTAAAAATATATTATATTTCACTGAAATAAATCATGTTTCATACGTCTTCTGTGAAGTATATAAAAATTGTCAAAGATTGTTTTGTATATGATGTATCCTTATATTAAGATTGATCATTTGTATGTTTAAATACATTATATATAGGTGTTTACGATTATTTTAACTAAATTTATTCAAAAATTTATAGATCGTAAAATCGTAATTAATGTAAGCTTAAAATTATACAAATCATCCGGAATAATAAGGGAATAGTAATTAAAAATTCGTTATTAATAAGAGACATAATGTTTTTATTTTTTACCAAATAACACTTGATATCACAGCGAAATTTCCAAAAGAAATTCCCGCGTAAACGAAAGAAATATTTTCAGATGTTAATTAATATTAGCTTACGAAAAGACATGATTTATTGTCAATTTTACGATCGTAACAATTAAATTGCTTAATTAACTTGAATAAATATTAAATAAAATCAATAAAATATTTTTTTCGTGCAATTTTCAGTGAGAAAGCATTGGCAACTTTTTTTAACAAATTGAAAGATGTTCGAAACGAAAGTTACTCGAATATGCAGAGTCATTATCACGAGAGACATATCCAAGATGATCAAGTGTTATATGGATCAAAAAGTTATATGATTGTAATTATTTCTTATATTACTGTTATAATAATTAATCGCTTGATGATGATACAAATGAATTTTAGAAGGCATAATTATTAAAACAGAAATTATAAAAGGGTCATTCGATAATTTATATCACACATCATTAATTAAACATGAAACAAGACTCAGTGATTAAGTCGATAATTGATTCCAGTAGAAATTGAACCGGGCCAACCCTGCAACAACAAAATTTTAACAATGTCAATTCATAAAAATGTTGTTTTAAACTTTATATAATTGAAATTGTTTTATTAATAAAAACATGAATTTCGAAATCAGTAAATCAATTATATAATATAATTTTTAGTATTTTTTAATATGAATCAAATATTATGAACCGAATTAAATTATTTTGTTATACTTTTCTTTATTTATCATTATATGTCTTATTTAGGAATATTAACAAACACGTATATCAATGTTGCTTTATATACAAAAGTATTAAATCAGTAAATTCTGCCCAGTTGTAAATTCTAGAATCTAAACGTTACTCGTACCGCGGGAACATAATTCAGTCCGGTAACAATTTCTGCTGAAGAAACTGAAAAAATGGTGCGAACAAATCCTTTTACAAATTAAAGTAGAAGCTCGGAAATGTTCCGGTAATCTAAGAATTCATTTGATCCACCTAGTGCCTTTTGTAGAATATCCTTTCCCTATGTGACTGAATGGCGATTAGAGTAAACGTGTGAAGGAATAATGCCAAAAGGTACGAAAGACATAAGAATAATGTACTTTATACAAACTTCACGTGAGATCTTCGTCATTACGAAAGTGAGATGTAACAAGATGTTGTTACTATAAATTCTGAGTGTTTTGTATTATGTATATGATTGTATTTTACGTTTCGAAATAAAATTTGTGATGATAAATACAAGTTTCGTTGTGTTCCTAAATTTTAATTTCCAATTCTTTATTAAGCCTATAATTTTTCTTAATCTTTTCCCTCCATGTAGTAACTTATTCACATCAGGAGTGATTTTTTTTTTCGAATTTGCAAATACGTTAATTTACTTTTATATTTCCTTTTAACGAGGATAAAAAAAATAATAAAAAATTGTCGTAGTTAATTGAAAAAATACTGAAAGAACCAAACTTGATAGGACACAATTTTCAGCATAGTGTATTGCCCCCAGAACATCTGACCCGATTACGAGCAACTCTGGTGTACTCAACCCTTATTTCCTTCATCCCCATTTTGCTCCACATAATACACCGCATTACCACTGCAACTTTAGGAAAATACAAATAAAACCTGCAAAGACTGCAGTGTAAAAATCATTAAATTGCTATTAATAATAATATTTAACTTTTACCTTCAAGTTTTATTAAACAATGTCTATTAAATTCATATATAGTTATATTAATTTTTGAAATTAACAATGCTTATTAATATTAATAATCGTTATTATTTACATATCTATATATTCATTAATCTAATTTAATAAAATGCATTAATAATTATCTTAATTAATACACTGTTTTAAGGATTTAATATCAAAATGTTAAAGAAATAAAAATACAGTAAGAATGACATTTATCCTTTTGTATAAATTAAGTGGTGTATTCGTATTGAAAAGTAATGATGTTTTTAAATGAGCATGTATTGTCAGAATAAAATTACGTAATAGATTACTTAAGCGGCAACGAATGATGATTCGAGTGACGCTATCAAATTATATAATTAAAGGACAATTATGTAATAATTCGGATATAAGTGTGTACTAACAATATTTCTTATAATGCAATATATCATTCTAAAGAAATATTAGAAAAAACAAAGTGACCAGGAAATAGGACTCATTAACTCATAATCACCAATCACCTCCTTTACAACTACTATGCTAAAAAAATATATCTATTAAAAAAGAATAGATAAATTGGCAAGGATTTAAAAATGATTAGAAAATATATATTATACATTCATATTAGAATTAAGAATTAGAATTAATACAAATTTGTTTACATTATTAATGAGGTTGATTGGTTGAAGTTTACACAGTTGATTATGAAACTTGCACAATTTGTGTATAATCTCAAAAAAGCTTTTTTTACCGTATATTTTCTATCGGCGAGGTCTTCCTTTGATCTC
This sequence comes from Leptoteleia sp. ZL-2020, assembly GCA_022817305.1. Taxonomy (NCBI): domain Eukaryota; kingdom Metazoa; phylum Arthropoda; class Insecta; order Hymenoptera; family Scelionidae; genus Leptoteleia; species Leptoteleia sp. ZL-2020. Next base: position 4,703 of record JABFPN010001471.1, on the reverse strand, counting down.
CTTTTTTCATAAGCAAGACACTAACAAAAGAACCAAACATAAGTGGACTCTTGACAGCAAAAGCAAAAAAAGGAACATGGGTTCTTTATAGGTCATAGACTGAGAAAAGCATTTTAAAAAATACTATTTCAGCATCTTAATCTTTCACAATGTTAAAGCGTTGTTTACGCAGTCACATTTATCATACGTTTTCCACATGAAGCTTAACTACAGCTTTTGCTAATATTCCACAAATGTCTTATTCTCCAGTACATGTACATAAAATATTATTATTTGTTTAAAAAACATTTCATCCATTTTCAGATAAATGCAGTCATTTTTCTATGTCAGTTTACTTTTTATGTATTGCAACTCTTCTCAGTAAGCTAGCTTTTGGAAATAGATTTGAACCTAACAATAAATAAATTTACCTAACCTTAATTTCACGGTAACTAACTTTACAAAGTACTTTTTTAGTTAAACATCGGTCATTTTAAAAAAATTATTGAAAAATTATATCCCTTCATTTCATAGCATAATTTCATTTATCCTATTCGCAAATGATTTAAATGAATGTATTGCGTTTGTTCTTTTGTATCAATTATGTGGTGTTATTCGTATTGAAAATCAGTAACGAGGCTTTTAAATAAGCGTATATCGTCAAAATAAATTTACGTAACAGGTATGGACCTTTCACTTGCCTGCGAATGACGCAATTATATAATCAGAGGACACTCTTGAGAATAACAAATCATTGGGATAAATAACTTTTGCAAATAATTTTGATTTAATTAGTACAAAAGGATAATTGTTAGCTTTTTAAATAAATAAAATTAAAATATATAAAATAAATATGTACTGCATGTTCCAAAATTGCTAACTGAATTTCTGCGAAAAGATTCTTTGTTAAGAATTAAGACAATCAATGAAAGTAGAACTGAAATTAAGATGAAAACTGTATTTAAGAAAAAATTTAAACCTCGATATATTTCTAGCATTCATATACTAAAGATGGACTTTTTTAAAAAATATTATATCTTTAAAGATGTGCAGAAATTTAAAGTAAAAAATTCTATTTGAATCAAGATGACTTAAAAACATTTCTACATTTTAATGATTAAATTATACTTGTTTCGATCACTGCATATTTTCGAGTATTGTTTATGAATATTTCTATTTACACAATAATTCAAAGCCGTTTGAAATAATCTAAAATGATACTCAAAAATACTCGTTATAAAGCTAATTTATTTAAATTGTAAGTTCAGTGTAAGCATATAAATATTTTTAATGCTTTAAAATATAAAAAAAAAGTAATTTCCTACTTATATTGTTTATATAATAATAATGTATAATAGTTATATATAACAGTAATATTTATATAATTACGCATTTTAAAATTGTTATCTTAACTTGCTTTTTGCTGCTACCAATTTAAGTAGTAATAAGCCTTTTAAGTCAGACTTGTATTAATAAACCTTTGTAACTCAACATATTTGCACGCATGAGTTATAACATCATTTGTATACAACATATAATAATAATAACATTATATTTGCAAAAAATAATGTATAAAAATTTACTGTTCGTAATTCCTTTGTAAAAAAATATAACGTCATTGGAAAATGTAAGATCTTCGACTAAGCATTTTTTGTGGATATGAAAATATAGATTAGGTCAAGTAGACTATTCCGCCAATTTGACGAAATGTCTTCAAATAAAAACCCTTTCTTATACGACAATTATAGCATCAATTAATACTTTTTAAATACACTTAGTATCTGAAAACATCGAAAAGAATTTAACACTTTTATCCCGTCAAACATGCTTTTTAATATTAAATAAAGTATGCTCGTACATAAAAATATTTTTTTAAGGCTTAATTACGTAATTAATAAAAATATATTAATATCAGTTCATATAGATAACATATTCTTAATTTTTTTTAAAAATAGAATGAAATGTAATAGATTAATCAATAGTAACGACATTAATATAATTTAATACAAAAGTTATGAAGTATTGTTTAAGATGAATAATAACAATTAATTATTCTCAAAAGAAAATAAAATACTAATTTGATGTTCTCCGATTTTCAAAAAGCAAGGGTAACTTGGATCGCGGCGGATCAAAGCGGAAGTAGGACATAACACTGGCCTTCTCAATGACGAAAGTGACGTCGTATGAAAACTGGGCCAAAACAACGTACGGAAGAATACGAGAAAGGGCAGCACATGTCTGGATATCCAGTTACGTATCAAATGTGAATGCGATTTAGCGAACTTCAACGTATTAAACGTTTAGCAATGTTCATTGACAAATAAAATATGAACCACATATTATTTATTTTCAATCACCTTCATTTAATCTAAATTTAATGTAATAAAATAAATTAATGTAAAAGTAGTAACACAACAAAAGGAAATGTAAACTTTATATCCCGAGTTCGAAATTAGCCAATTTCTCTCCGAAACATAGGAATGAAAGCTCGGAAACTATTTCCTCGCGGATAATGACTGCATTATACACTGATAAAATTACGATGAGCATAAATAAAATTTATTTGTAAATAACTTAATGTCATTCAAGGTCTCACATTAAGTTTAACTGTTGAAATTATAGTCATTACTGTCAACTTCTGCTAAAGATAATCGAACTGCAGAACCCCTCTACACTGAAAGAAAAGATCTATAAAAAATTGTTAAATTATTATTATTTAATTGCACCGTATCAAATTCGCGTATAAATTATATTCTTGAACTTCATTTAACATATTCTTTATTGACTTCTTTTTACTTAAAATATTAATATTCAATTTTACAAGATTAGTCAAACAATTGTATAAATATAAATGCTTTTGATAATCAATAACTCGGTAAAATCACTCTCACACCTATAAAAGGTTAACTTATACTTGTATAATTATTCAGTTATTACTGAACTTTGAGTACAGTGCAATTACATATTTCATTGAGAATTATTAGGTACGATAAATTAAAAAAAAAAGTGAAAACATTAATTGAAGTTACCAGAGAAATACAATTAATGTTAATTTGATAAAAGTAATTCAACCTAGGATTGTTGAATAAAAGTATATTCTACTTGGAGTTGTGTAAGAATATATTCATGACTGAATTCTTGAAAATCTGAATGAACTATGATATTTCATGGGGTTGCTGGGAGCTAATCTAGGTCAATGGAAGGTCGTGTGAATGGGGTTGATGCTGTCGTGACGTCATAGGGAGCATTCCTCTGTAACTAGGTCAGTCCGTAGCATCGTCATGGCCACAGGTAGCGCTGGACCGTATGTTGTAAATCGTCAGGTCCCTGGAAAACTGCAGAAAGCAGGTGTGCCGCACCTCAATTCACAAACCTTGATCGTTTCACTTTATAAATTATTTTTACAAGATTTAAAAATTGTTCACAGTAAACTTTGCGCGAAAAATATTTTCGTACACACGCATACATGGGTGTGTGTATATCGTATAATTTTTATCAATGAAAAATTTGTAGCAAAATTATTTATTATTTTTATAAATTGGTATATTTATGAATGAAAGGAACCGTGCGAAATATTTGTTTTTTGTTTTTTTCCCGCTTAATGGCAACTTTTGAGTAAAAAGTAATTATTTTTTTTTATGATTGCATTTGCAAATGTATTTTTAGTTTGTCGCCTTTTGTCGCGTAAATATCAAAAAAGACAAATGCTCCAAATATAGCGGTAGACTTCTTAAATACATTCAAGTCATGTTTTTCACTTGGAAAGTAAAGCGCATTAATTGAGAATGGAGTTTATGAACAAAAGACTCATCACAAAGAAAAATCCAAATGCCATTTAATCGACAAAATGTAATCTAGAAAAGCTCTATCTGTCCTATCATTAATTAACAAATCGTCAATTAGAAATAAAACTTTTCACTTGAACGAACTTTAAGGTTATTAATGCTTCATAAACATTTAAATTATTTGATTAAATTACTCGATCAAACGCGAGGAAATATTTTCTATTATAAATCGATAATGATACTTGTATGTTGCACGGAGAAAAATGAGTTTCTACGATCAGTTAAGGAAGAATAAATTATAACTAGGAAGTCCAGTAAAAAAGAAAAAATATCACACTACTTACGTTCAGGAAATAAATTCATTATAATTGCTGCATGAGTAGATTTCATTTCCACGCACAGATGACTGAAGTATTTTACAAAGATGATAATATCCCCGTTAAAAATAATCAATATTATGACAAATACGCTAGGATTTTCGGGAAGCAAAAATTCCTGCTGGGTTAAAATCAGCAGTAAGCGATGTCTGCCCTTCTCATCGACCAATCCATCGGTTGGACAATTGATTGTACAAGAAATTTCACAATTTTATAATGTAATGCTGTCCAATACTAGGAGCTATCAAAGTTTTTCCCAATTTCCCTTATACGCGGAGAAAAAAATGTTATAAAAATGACTAACATTGTTAGTAAACTGGTCGTATACTGGAAAAAGTTGAAAAATTACTATTCTAAGTTAGTAAAAAGTGTCAGCATTTTGACATCAAAATGCATTCCTTCACTCTTAAAAAAATCATTTCAAATTCAGAGGATTCGTTTCAAAATAAAATGATATTCTGGTTAAAATAACGAGAAGAGGATTTCGTTTGAAAATAAGAGGAATTTCTTGTTACGACTGTATATTTACGCATCCTCTGAAAATTAGAGGAATATCATTTGT
>JABFPN010001470.1:0-28978 GCA_022817305.1 Leptoteleia sp. ZL-2020 | reverse complement strand
ATTAAATTATATTCTCCCATATCTGAAAAATGGTCTGAATCTTTTGTCAAGAATTAAATCAACATTTTTAAAATAATATTTACAAAAACACTAACTCCGTGGCAGCAGGCTTACAGCATCACCTTAAGCAGTTATGTTGAACACTGTTGAACGCTTCGTTACTAACTTCAAGTGCGAGCCCCGGACCTAGAATTCTCCACACTGCTCCACACTGCATGTTACATTGCATTGTATGAATTGGTACGGTTAGGAAGGAAGAATTGGAGGAACGGTAACCTTCAGTGTTTGATTTATAAGGAAAAGAAGTGTACTTAAACACGAGATAGTGAACAATTATAAAGTTTAATGTAATATTATAATATATTACTTAAAATACAGTTTTATATTTTTCATATTGACTAAAAATCGTTTTTACACTAATACCATTGATTGGAATCATTTCTAATACGTTTCATATAAACATAAATAATTTTGGTGTGTACACTCGATCAGTTGTAAGTGTAAATACAAAAATCAATAATGGCAGATTCATCTTACGAAAAAGGATTAGCAGAGTTTTCCAAAATGAAGGTAATATATTGTTTGTCAATGTATTTTTCGTTCTTATTTTTTGGTACAACAGATTAATTATACATTAATACATCCATGATTAACGTTTTGTCCTTTTATGTGGTCATTATCAAAATCTCTAATTAGGTTTTTCAAAATGTAAGTAAAAATTGAAAAATTAACACGTGACAATAATTATGGATGTTTCTGAACAACCTAATTAAAGATTTTGATAAAAACCATAAAAAAGGTCGAAACGTGAATAAAGAATATATTAATGCATAATTAAGTTAGTTTGTTGCACCAAAAAATACTATTGAAAAACACGTGGACAATAAAATTGTTAACAGACGTTAAATTTATATCCATAATATATTGTTTTTATGTATACTTGAAGTTAACCTAAGAAATGATGTTTTGTATAATTTTAAGTTGTAATATTCCAGAAAAGAAACATTTTTGTTTCTGTTTAAATCATCATACATCTATTAATTTTATTCAAATTAAATTTAACTTAAATTATTTTTACCTGAATAAATAGATATACCAAAAAAAGTAGAAAGGATATCAAATTTTTATTTGATAAAATTACTTATGTTTTGTTGTGAAAAGTAAATTAGTATTATTATTATGGTTTATTACATTTGTTGTAGGTTGCTGATTTGAAAGCAGAGTTGAAAAAACGTAATTTATCTACTACGGGAAATAAACAGGAGTTAATTGATAGATTGCAGTCTTATATACATGGTGGTAAAACAATATATGATTTATAAGCAATTTTAAAATTATTAAATATAACTTTTAGAATGAAAATTTTAATATAAAAAATGTAAATTAAATGTATTAATCTGATAAAATGAAAATTAATATTTATAAATTATAGATTGCATTTTAGATAATATTTTTAATTATTCAAAGGACTAGTTTGTAATTTTTTTATTTAAGATAATAATATAACAACCTTGGTTTTACTTAAATATAATTATTTGAACTTTTAGTTATAATTGTTTCTAATTAATATGTTCCATTGATTGTAATAATATGACTTAAATTTAACAAATAATAAAATATTTAATATAAATTATTACTTTAGACTTAATTTTCAAAAAAATGTTAACTTTATTTATTGTTCATATTTACAGATGTTTCCTTATCACTTGATGAAACCAATGAAGAAATCTTAGATGAAGATGCAGTATTGGAGGTTAGCTAACAATTTATTATTTTGTTAAGATGATCTCACAGATTCATATAGAATTAATACTTTTTAATGTTATTTTATAAAATCATTGACTGAAGTATATCATAAGAGAAATATTAATTATTCATTATATTAATAAAATGCTTTGCTGTATAAATGTTTAAATCTTATATATAAACTCATTTTTTTTTTGTAAAATAAAAAAAAAGTTAAAAAATAAACTAAAATAAAATTATAGGATGATGAAATAGAAGAACTGAGTATTAAGTCAGATACTCAAGAGTTTGGAGAAAAACGAAAACTACCAGCAGAAAATAATACTGTCAATGTTAAGAAAGTTATACTTAATCGCAACCCGATTATTGAAGAAGTCAAAATTAGTACACCAATCATTGAGGAAAACAATGAAAAGAAGGAGAAAGATGCCGCACCTACAGAAAGAAAAATAATAAAACTATCAGAATTAAGCTCAAAGGAGGTAAAGCAGTTCATTTTAAAGTTAATTACTACTCTTTAATATCATTAATATGTAAAATCTATAAAGGAAATTTAATATAACATTAAAAAACGATACTATTTGCATAGAATCAAGGATTATACTACAATGAACTTTTCTGTTTAGATTTAATCTATTAAATATAAATTTAACCTTTATTCATTTGTACAATTTATTAACTTTATAATTGTTGATTATTAACTGAATAAAATTATAAATAATATCATATTGTATTGTATGTTTTTAGAGATTGGAAATGAGAGCTAAGAAATTTGGTATGCCTTTATCAGAAGCTGCAAAAAAAGAAGCAAGGACTGCAAGATTTAATGTGAATAACACAAATTCAAAATCAGCTGCATCCATAAAGACACCTGTTGTGAGTATTTTGTATTTTTTTTGTATTGTTTGTATTTATATAAATATAAATAATAATTTTTATTTATATTTTCTACTATGTTTAAAATAATACAATAGATCATTAAAGTATATTTGTTGAAGAGTAACAACAAAATATGATGAAAACTAAGTTATCAAGTTCCTACAATTATGTAGGTTTATAATACCTACTCTAAAAAAGTAACGTTTTGTATGTGAATATATGTATCTTTTAATATAATTGTTATTTAGTTCAATATTTCATGTGATTTATTTGATAAATTTATTTTCTAGGCCACATCTTATGAAGTATTAAAAAAGAGAGCAGAACGATTTGGCGCATCAGTATCTTCTGTATTAGAAAAGGTAAATATAAACATGGAACCAGAAAATTTTATTCAAACAAGAAATATTCAAATGATTGATTTGAAAAAATGAAATTGCAAAAAGAATTAAGTATATCTTTTTATTTTATGTTTCAAATATAAGATTTTATTGAATATAAAATTGTTTAATATAAAAACAAAAATTGATTTTTGTTATTAAATTAAAATATTTGGAGTTTGTATTATAATAAATATTAATGCTTATATTTTCATATAGGCTGATCAGCAAGCAAGGATAGAAAAACGGAAAGCCAGATTTGGGGATGTAAAACCAGTCGACAAAGTATTTCACAACAAAATCAAAATTGTCAAATGATATTCGGTAATTTACACTAAAGCATCGTTTTGAAGGAAAAATTTGATTCAACTATTTTGTATTGTGTGATTTATATTAATTAAAAATGTACATTTCTTTTCTTGAATTAAAGAATTTGAGAATGAATATGTTTGTGTTATGTTTTGTTTTTCGAATTAATGAAATATTATGTACAAAATATAACGTAATAAAAATATAAATTTTATATCAAATAGAAATTTAGTTGCGACAAGCGTGTACTTTTTTTATATATAATTTTGATTAAAATACATTTCACTGTTTAAACAAAATGAATGAAAAATAAAATATCTTATCGATTTATACAAAAAATATGTTTGTGAATTTTCGATTAAGTTTAATTTTGTAACCTGTATCAATAACAATAAATAAACCAAAAGATAAATATAAAAGTGAACTTGTGTATTTATTATGTTTACTTCTAAAAAAAATTAAATTCAAATAAATTTAATTCTATAATTACTAGTGTTTGTTTATAGCGCTGATATAGGGTCAGGGAATAAGTTATAAAAACATGAAAAATACGGAAGAAATCGTAATAACATATATTCTATTTAACATGATACTTATATATAAGTATATTCATATATATGTATATAAGTTCATCTAACGTTGCATTTGAGGTCTTGCCCCATTTTTCAGTGCCTCAATATTTGTCAAATTCAAATGTTCAAATTCAGGAGGTAAAATTGGCTAATTAAACAATCTCGTCTCCCTTCCCCGCCGTCCACTTTTTTTTAGAACACAACTAAATTTACGATTCTGAGGTCAGGATCGTGTTGGTCGGGAGTATCCTTAAATGCAACAATTGTCCCAGAATGCAACGTTTAGATACAAAATCTGTCCTCGAACGCAACGTTAGACACATTTATACAGACATATATGTATATATACATATTTATTTATTCATTTATATGTATATAATAATTAATAAAATATAATGTTCAATAATATTACTTATGTCTACAATATATTATTTTTTTTTCTTCTCGTTCACACTTCGTCATCGTCGTCGTCTATGATGTTCCGCATTAAATATATATATATATATTTTTTTTTGTATATATAATAATTCATTTATGCTTGTATATATAACTACTGATATCGATTTTTCCTTTTTATTCATAACAATGATCGCGAAAATCTTAGACAATAACTGCTTATAACGAACTATTAGCTTAAGTTTTTCTTCTTTCTCTTTCCTTTAATAACTACTCGCTTATACGTGTATCAATATATCATAGACAATCTTTCGTTATACTTTTTACGTCGTGTTCGTATGTTATTCTTTTGCTTGTGTACATGTTACGTTCCATTTTGTTTTGTTTCCTCATATATCGGTATAGAGTGTTTTGGTGTGTATGCATTACATATGTATATATAGTATATGCGTCGAATGTAAAGGTGTAAGAACTTTCCGGGTTCATTCATACAATAAAACTTTAAATTGTCAATCAACAAGGTATGCGACATTTATGCCTTCATTTATTGTGGGACGAAAAAAAAAAAGTTGACTGGCCAAAAGTTCTTTCACCCAATCAGCAATATTAATTGTCAAAATATTTAGACACTCGTTTTCAATGTTAAATGATTTTTCGTGATAGAACAAATGTATAAACCGTAACGTCCATTACGCTACCTAATATCATGGATTTAACGATCAATAATTATTATCATTTATCAGCTTTTCGCAATGGATTTTAGATACTTTGGCATTTGACAATGATAAAGTTTTGAATTACACAAAATGGATCAACATTTGTTAACGAAATTGTTGTATTTACAAGAAAATGGTAACGTTTCGCAACGGGCGCGAGCAAGAACTTGCGCTTTATCAACGCTTCGTGCGGATAAGCAACGAGGGGGAGGGGGGGGGGGGGAAAGGTCCCCATCGACCGGCACCAGTGGTTTGACAATGCTACTTATCCGCACGGGCACTGTCAACGTAGGAAATGCCAATGAAAGACGACCGAATGGTTTTGTTAATCGCTGCCAATTCTTCGGCCGGTCGACTTTTCCGTCACAGAAGATTGCAGCAAAATGATAAAGAGACGGTTTGCTAAAAAGAGGGATCGAGTGGCGTTTGCGAAGAATTGCGGTGTGGATTAAAAAGTTGCGGGCTAATCCGTTTAATAATAAGCGACGTCTGCGGTCGGCAGCGTTAATGGTAATGGGTAAACGGTAACGGAGAACGCGGCTCGTTGGTACAACCAAGACGACGACAACGACGACAATTTAAGAGAGAAATGAAATCGATGCGGTTGAACTGGTCATAATTATTGTTTGCCTTATTTATTATTAAGGTACTTTGAGCGCTTCGTGGCTGTGCCGCAAGTATTGGCAGAAAGTGGCCGTCTCCACCACCCCCCGCACGAGGTGAAAAATGTTTGGCTGTGGTAGCCAAAAATTTCTTTCTACTTTAGCCGACCAAACTTTTTCAGTTGAAACAACCAAATACCTTGGGTCCAAACATGTTTTTTCAGTTACTGCAACTAAAAATATTTGTCATTGAAACGATAAATTTGGCTCTTTCAACTAAATTGTCTTTAATCAAACGATTTTAGTTTATAAATTTTGTGTTTTTTTTTTCCACCCAGTGCACGCGCCCTTTTCTCCCTACACTCGTCTTACAGTAAAATGTTCGAAATACCTTAATGCGATGATGGGGACACACTCTCGATTCGTCGGGAATTTTCGATTGCGATTTTGGTTCCTCGGGTTTGGCTCACGGCGATGTATATATAATCCAGAAGTGTCACGATTATCATTGTTCTTTTGGCTTGATCGCGCGCGAAATTGGGACATTTCTTGCCAATTCGCGGTACCAATTCGCGGTACCAATTCGCGGTACCAATTCGCGCGCGCGATCAAACTCTTCGATTAGCAATTGTCGCATGAATCATGTTGCAATCACAAAACGCACGGATAAAGACGTTGCCGTGGCAATGATTATACGGATAAAATATAGGATTTCAATGCGATCGGGTCGATTGTGAAAGTGATTTGCACCGGGTACAATGATTATCACGGCAACGTCGTTATACGCAATAGGAACAAGTAAGCACTAAATTTATAAAAAATCTATTGCTTTGAAAAGTCGTAAAAAGGAGGCGGCGTACAATTTTTTTTTCTTTTTTTTTTTCTTTCTTTATTGGCATGAGCGCGAATTTGTAGACTGAATTATATATGCGGGCACGAGCCTTTGTATTTCGGAGCCAGTCGAAAAGTAAAACGGCACGGCATTTTATGTATGCGGATATGGCTGATTCTGAGCTCTCAAGTATTATCACATCGTTACTTTGAATCGTTTTTGCGTCAATTGTGCTATAATATCGCGACCGAAACACCATAATACCTACCTATTTATATACACAAACGTATCTCGTAAGTACTGATTGTTTCGCACCAGCAGAATTATGATAACTCGGATAGGCCACGCGATGTCTTTTGCACCGGATGATAAATTTCTGTATTTTCACTCGAATATACTTTGGCCAATGGGCGCTATGTTTCGTCCATTTATCCATACGTCAGATGTAGGAATGGACTTTGCCACTTGCGCAGTCAAATCGTACACCCGAAATATCTATAAATATTTATAACTTTATATATTGAGGAGAGATTAAGAAAAAAAAAAACGAAAGCACTGAATTAAAAGGTGTACTGAGAAAAATGTCACTCGGTTAATTTCCATGATTATTAAATTCTGGTAGAATTAACCATATTATGGTTATTTTAACGAAAATTTGGGTAACTGGAACTAAAATTTTAATGAACTATGCTTAGCGATATAGTAATATTAAGTATACGTATAGTTAATTTTCGTGAATACTATACAACTTTAGTTCCAGTTACCTGATTTTTAGTTAAAATAACCATAACATGGTTAATTCAACCATAATTTTAGTAATCACTGAAAATTAACCCTGTTACTTTTTTCTCAGTGCACTTTCTGTAATAATCAGAAGAGTTGAATAATGGATCTATTTGATTGGAATACACTCATGACAATATTGATAATTGAGGAGGGTGCGCAGACACGTTACAGGAATCATCCGCGTGTGCAAAAATGTCGCCTTACAGTCTATCCAAATTAGCACTGGGACTCCGAAATGAGGCGCGATCAACGTTCTCGTCGGTTTAGAGCCTCTGTTCGCAACGCTTTAAAATACAATGGTTTGAATATAAGGTTGAATTGCGCGACGAGCCAACTCCTGTAAGCGTGCAAATACTTGGATTAACAAATACCGCGTCAATATCACGCAATGTCCCAGCGATATTTGAAACTTGAGCCGCAGTTAATATCGCGTCCGAATGAATACCCCTTGATGTTGTACGTGGACATTAAGACGTATTATTGGGCGCTCTTTAATGCCACCCGACCATTGTGCAAATATCACCGGACCCATCGTCGTATTACCATTATTGTAACGTGACGTTAACAATGATACAATACAACATTAAATATTCTACCTTTGGCAAATATTGGCCGCTTAGAGGTGCCCGTTTTCGCGCCGTCATCGGGTTCAAGCGGAATTGGCCGAGTTATGGACGACTATGGAGCAAGAAAACGCGAGCTTCTCTCTCTACATTAATTTCCAATCACCGCAATTCATGCAAACCAGCGCGACAATTCTTTCCCCTCCCTTTTTCTCTTACTTTCTACGGGTTTACATCCGACGCTACTTATTTCGTTTTGGATTGGGACTGGGAGGGGGGGGGGTTGCGCTGCTGTCTCGCCATCGTTCGTTCGCTCGAACAACTCCCACCTGAATGGCCATTTTTTCCCCTTTTTTATTTCCATTTACCTTCATCTCCACCCCCCTTCCCCTTATTCCTCATCCTTTCAGATGTCCTTAGAAAAATCGTGGCCAGGCCATTCGTCGGCGCTCGCGCGCTTTTAATTGCGTCTAAAATTAATTATCAATATCATGTTTCGCGCGTAGGAGGGCCGATCAATGCCCCGTGGCTTTTTATCTTTTTTATGTTTCTCTGATTATTACTATTATCATATTCGTTTTTTTTACTCTTCCCTTTTCTCGTCTCAAAATAGCGTTATAGTTATAATTTCTTTCTGCCTTCTCGTTTATTTTATCTTTAGTTTAATATCTGTCGCCTTGGCGGCTTCGGTCGTTTTCATAAGGACAACTATTATCGCTATACGACTATCTAAAATTTGTCTTTTAAACATATAGAAATGTCACTGTTGCAAAACGGTAAAGCTTGGAGTTTGTTTTGTTTCTTATATAGGTAATCATACGGCGACAGGTATATTGTGTGTTCGCTATATACTGATTTGCGTTTATATATAAGTATATATGTCGTAGCGTGGCTTTGTATATACTTATATACGGAGTTATGTTCTTTAGTATGCATTATTCGTTTCGATCACCTTTTGCGTTACGTGTAATATATATGCGTGGATTTCGGATTTCTATATATACGTGTGTGAGTATATATATATGCAGAAACGTCTGCTCTGTCGCTCTCTCTTTCTCTCTCACTCTTTCTCATTCTTTCTCTCCCTATCGCTTTCTCTCTCACTCTCTCACTCGCTCCCTCTCTCTCTCGCTTTCTTTCACGTATACATATATATATTTGTTTATTTATTTATTTATTTATTTATTTACTTATTTATTCATTCACTTATTTCATTTATATATCATCATTTGTTTTAATTGATTCTCACGTTTTTGCACAACTGAAACCGTTTCTGTACGCGAACAGCGGGGCGCTTTCGACAATCGCAAACGAAATAAAAAAAAAATTGTATCACAAATCATTCCTTCGTCAACAATAATTGCTTGCGGCGTTGAACAACATTTCAAAGTGAGGTGTTTTAAGTTTTTAAACTGAAAAAGTAAATATCGGAAAACGTCTTATTTTGCATTGGAGAAAAAAAAAATGTAGTAATGTTTCTTTTTTTATACGTGCACGAAAAGCACGGCTTTACACTTTGCTTTGTGAGATTAAGATAAATTTTCCCTTTTTGCAGAGTTAAACGACCGCTTGACAAATTGCAACGTACATATGAAATCAGTGATGATCATATCACACTTTGCTATTTTGGGGGAAAACAATTTAATATTATATAAATACATTTCTGAACTACTAGAAGCATTATTCAGAAATTAATTTACTATAATATTAAATTTCTTTTTCCAAAAATGCAAAGCGTGATATTATCACTGATTTCTCCAACGGCTTTTATCACCGTGTAATACAGAAAATAAAACCACGTTTTCATGCACGTGTAACGGAAAATGCATCCCACGCACTAGGAGAGAAATTTGCTTAACCCATTTGTTAAACAAAATTAAGTAAAAACACGTAAAAACACGTTAAAAAAAGGAACAAAATTATTGCAATTTATAATGAAACAGAAGGATTCGGCAAATCTTCCAAAGTTTGCTTGCCTTTGACATTCTTTAACGGTCAATTTGGGGCGTTTAATTTTCACCCTAACGCGAGGTAAAGTATTCCGAGATGTATTAATTTCGAATGATTATAATGGTCATGCGACTGAATAGGACGTTGAATGGCAAAAGCGCCGCGAATTCGCAACCGGTTCTCACCCTAAAACGGCCACGGTGTACAATAGCACCTGAATCTTCCAACTCCCCCAACTACCATCAACGTTCCCGCGAATAAATCCACCCTTAAACTAGAGTATTGCAAAAGATTAACGAATTCGCCTAAGTGTAGTGCTGCTATACAATAATATGAAAGATTTGCAAGAAACGTAGAGACATGTGTTTTGCTTCCCTTTATCATGACAACGCGATGACATGACGCACATTTCGAACAGTAATGTGTTGCGCAATACGATGAACGATTCATAATCATCATAAAGAACAATCAAAAAACTTGAAAACAAGCGTCGTTTCATTGTCTTTGCTGTCGCGGTTACAAGCATCGCTGTAAACATTAGGGCCATTCGGCTCCTCATTTGAATATAATGCTAATAGTAATAATAATTATAATAATAATTATAATAATAATTATAATAATAATGAAAAATAAGAAACAATTATTTAAGACCCGTATAACGTTAATATAATTGATTTATTTCAAAAGAGGATTCCATTGTTGGCAAAGCTGAAATACAATTGCTACCAGTTTAATTGACAAGGTACCAGAGTGACTTTAATCATTTTCCAAACTTTATAGTAATCCAATAGAGTTTGAGTGAATTTAATAATTGTGGTTTTAATATGGATCAATGTAGATATTTTCTATTGATTAATAATTTTTTTATTCAATTATCCTGATAGCAATTGAAGCTTTCAAGCGATAAAGTGATCCAATATATAGTTACAACTAATTTGATAAACGTGGTACCAAAGTAGTTGGGTATCCAACCACCCGTGGTACCAACTTGATCAGTTTGAAATTAACCAAATATATTTATTAACAATTATATAATTGTTTTAAAAGTCACCGAGATAAAATAGGTACCGGATTTAATCAGCGCGAAACCTATTAAAGGAATGATTCAAAAATGAAAAATAATGTACAATAAATGTACAATATAAATGAGAATACAATTGGTACCAGTCCAATGAAACAGAAATACTGACAAATGTTGTTCAAGGACAATAAAACGACAATTTTCACTTTCAGTTGATCTTATTAATATAATACAATTGATAATTAATCATGAATAATCAAAGAATTAATTAATAATAATTATAATAATTGTCTTTGTTCCGCACGATCGAGCAAGAACGGGGCTTCCGGTTTGGGAACAAAATTACTAGACGTTCCTTCCGGGAGCCGTGGAGGTCGATCGTGCAACTTGAATGTAAAATAAAAGTTAAAGAAAGAAGGAAAGGAAAAAAAACAAACAAAAAAAAAACACGTTGTATTTCATTAAATTCGATATGAGATCGTTTTGGTATGATACATCTCGACTTTTTCGTATACGCGACATATGCGTACGCCAAATATCACTTCTTCGTCGAGTTGATCGAGAACGAACGAATCGCGACAACGGCGGCATCGTGCGCGTTTACGCAGCTGCGAAATATATGCTATGTCTTTGTATATTATAAACTATGTATATATACTTCATTTATATTCATTTATATTTAATATATATATATATATACCCATACATATGTATATGTATATGCATGTGTATACGTATATATTTATATATATTTATATTTATTAATATGCTATATTATTTGCATTTAACGCATGTGTGTTTCATGAAAGAGCCATGACGCATATCAATGATTCTTTATATATGTATTTCTTATATCTCTTCTTTTCATCTATTTTTTTATTTTTTTTACTTTTTTCCTTTTTTTTTTCTTCTTTTTGTTCATTTTTATTTTTAATTGTATTGTCCGCAATTGTTCGAGCCGCGAAGGACGATTGTTATGTTTGCTAAGCCCGGGTAGGTCCTTTTCTCCCGTTTCCCAACATTACGGCTTGACTTTTTCGACGCGCAAATTACTTTCCGCGACGAAACTTCGCACCGTCTCTCCACCCCTCCCCAACCCCTTCCCGCTCTCCTATTTTATTATGCCTCGTTCCCCGACGGAAGTGGACTAATTGCCGCACGGAAAAAAAGAGCGTCGCGGAAAGTTTGGAACAAGTCCGGTCGCGACTGCGCAGTACTTCCGCTTTACGCACACACGCTGGACTTTGTTTACAATCAGCGTTTACCTTTGGACAATTCCGTTACGTTCCGTTAAGTTCTGTACTTCCGGAACAATTCTGGAAACAAATCAGAATTGCGCTGACTTTAGACAATTACAAATTTCGAATTTGACTGTTAATAAAAAGAAATTACATATAAATTTAAAGTATTATGAGCACAAAAATAATTTTTATATTTAATTTTACAAATTAACATACAAATAACTCACGCTTTTTTAAATAGTTTAAATTTAATCGGTTTAAATTTAAACCGTTAATAACTTTTTTGGTTTTGTTATTGAACGTTTTATTGATATAAAGATAAAGAAACAATGGCGAAATTATTTATTCGTTATTAACAATGTACTGACAATGCGAAGTTGATCTAACGGAACGGAACAGGACCAAAGAAAAAGGCTGATCTTTATACGTTTGTATCATGGTTTTGTTATATAAACTTTTTGGAGTCGAACAAGTGTAGTCTTCCGCTCTACGTAACACCTCAATTTTTCGAAATATAATTGCTATATGCATTGGCGTGTTTATTATATAATATATGTATGTATATATTTATACGTATATGTATGTTGCAGGCATACGCATTTATTTATTTTGTTTCTCTGTTTACGAAATTGTACTATCGGTAGACGCGAGCGATCGCAGTTGTGGGACCGTCGACTGGGAAATGGGAAATCACTGTGAAAACGCAAAAATCGCTAAAACCCCGAAAAAAGCGTACTTTTTGTCATTCTCGACCGAAGGAACGGGGAATCGAACCTCTTTCTTCGCACGCAATATTGCACTTTTTCAACCGAAAAGACGTCTGCTTACATTTTCGTGTATCTCGTTTGCGATATCGGGGCGAATCGGGGCGAATCGGGAACGGCTGTTTTTTTTTCCTTTCTTTGCCTCGTTAAAAAATTAACGTCTCTTGCTGTTTCGTCGGATCGAAGAAACGAGTTGAATATATTCGCAAACATAATGTTCAACGATGGGCAAAAAATGTGTTTGTTCCCGACGGGTTTGCGTTCAAATAATTACTTTCTGGAGGTAGTGTTAGTCGGCGGACTGTCGGTCCGTTTCTTGCGGGGCTTATGCCTCGTCGCGGAACGTTCAGTCTGTGAAACAGTTAATCAGTCATAAATGGTAACAAAGTGAATAGAAAACTTCGATTATTGCATTTATAAGGACAATTTTCGTAATATGAGATTACCGTCTCTTTCTTTTATTTCTATTTCTTATCTCCTTTTTCATGGCTTTTCCTTTGCATACTTTTCCCCATTATGAGTTAAAGGATTTATGAAATATTAAGGAAAACCTAATGCTCGTTTTTACCCGTTTAAGATAAACGATAATTGGAGTAAAACAATGTATGTGGTACAATTCTTAAATTATTATGCCGAGAAACGAATGGTTGAAAAGTTTTCTCATCTTTCTAGTGACTTATTGTTAAATTAAAAGCATGAAATCTTTTCGATTTAACCATTAAAATGTTGTTTTGTGCTGAGTCGTATTATGTACATACTTTGGATTTGACATAAGCCCCGTGGTTAAAATTTAACTCGTTTTACGATTCTCAATTAATGATCTTTAATAATTTCTGCTATTCGATTACAGCTCGAAGTATTAATATATATACTTCCTTTCTTTTTACCACATTAAATTTCAATTAATCGCACCTTTAATTTGTCGAATGTCTATATCGAGGAACAAATGCAAGCGGAACTCAAAATTTAAGGAATTAAAAATAAAAAATAATAATAATAATAAAAAGAAAAAGAAATGGATGATTTAGTTTGCGTTATAAAAATACTCTGTATGTATAATTATTTTAGTTCTTTGATCTGTTTCTAATATTGTTTCGTATGAAAATATCGTATCGTATCGTATTTTGTTTCCTTTCGCAGAGTAACAATTTTTTTTCATAGTTTCTTCTGCGTGTTTTTAAAATATTTATTTAAATTTTTATTATTATTTTTATTTTTTGTTTTCAGGGAAAAGAAATTTTCGTAACCGAATTTTCCGCGAAGCGAGAGAAGAAAAAGAAAAGAAGTAAGTTATTTCTTCTATCTGGACGGTCATTTTTTTTTCTTTTCTTTTTTTTTTTTATTCGTCAATGGTACACCATGGAGTATGCCCTTGTTTAACGGAAACTTAACGATACTGCTCTCATATTACTATTTATCGATTGATTGTATCCTTAATGAAAGCAGAGATTTACGAACAGACGCACTATAGATCGCGTTTGTGTCCAGAGCGTGCGCTAAACTTTGTAGAGTGTCATGGATTTATTTCCTTTACTCTTTGATTTTGGTCACACTTCTTACTTCATTGGCTTTATTTAACCACATCGTTTCAAACAAAAAAAAATTCTTAAAGAAAATTGCACGATAAACAAAATTTATCACCGTAAATACGATTGAGATAAAATTTATAATAAAAACTTTTCTTTTCTTTGAAAAATGTCATTGATACGCAACATTTGAAAAAAAAATATGACAATTATTGCAAAAATTCATAGAAAAAAGATAAAAGTTGTTAACAATACAATGAAAATT
Source organism: Leptoteleia sp. ZL-2020 (assembly GCA_022817305.1). NCBI lineage: Eukaryota > Metazoa > Arthropoda > Insecta > Hymenoptera > Scelionidae > Leptoteleia > Leptoteleia sp. ZL-2020. The sequence goes on along the minus strand of JABFPN010001470.1, from coordinate 14,430 downwards.
ACGTTATTAATAGAAATTTTTCCAATTAAATTTTAGCGTGTAAGATGGTTAAACAATTGTTTATCCATCATTTTACTATTTGGAACATATTTTTCTAATTGCAATATTTTTTATATCTATGAACATACAATACTTTCAACAAGAAAAATAATTTTTATTATAAAATTTTTTCTCATTTTACAATAAAATTTATCCATTTAATTTTAATAACTCTTTTTAAGAATTTTTTAATATTTTAATGCTCTTATTAACGAATAAATTTCATTCGTTAGTCGCAAAAAAAATTTACAATAAAACTTTCTAACCACGGGATGGTTAAGTACAATGAAAGTAAAAGATCCAAGTAACTAACGTTGATGAAAGCGATTTCTTCTGTCATTTTTATTGAATAAAATACAAATTCGTGATTGACAGGGTTGGCGCAACATTCGGAAGTTTCGAGGATTACAAATATATATAACAGCAAAAGTTCATAAAAATTTGACACAATTAACAATTCATTAACGTGATAACTTAAATTAATAAATTTTTTTCAAGTCGATCTACAATTATAAATTAATCCACTTTAAAATTAAGTTTCAGTACAAGATTTGTACAGAAAGCGGGGAATAGTTTATATAATAATATATGTCGAGTACAATAACAATCAATTAAATACTTATCTTAACTAAAAAATTTGTATGCCTCAAAAGAAAACGATACATATAGATAATCGCAATTTTGAATAACATTATAAAATATACTACATAAAGTATAACGCCAACCCTGTTTTAATGATAAATAACTGCTAAAATTACAATTAAAAATAAAAAGGAAAAAATTATACTATTTGCTATAATTATTATGCAATCATTGGGTTTATAGGTGATCGACGAAGATTCAGTGAAATAGTTAATTTGTCATGTACATTACATTTATGATCTCTTTTAATTAATTAATTTATCTTTTTATTTAAAACAATTCGTTTAAAGTTCTTTATTGTAAATTGAAATATTTGAATGTAAAATATAATAAACTGATTAATATGGCTCGAATTCTACATGTGTAATATTAAAATATACCATATATACTATATTACGATGTATTTCTAAAAGCTTTTATGTGTTTTAGGCTTGTAATAGCGAGTATCATTAAATATTCTTATAATATTACAATGTTAATATTTTGCTCTTTTATTAAAATGTTTATATTATTGAAAATTAATATTATTAAAAATTTATTTCTCATTTACAGAAAATCTTACGAATAATAATTAATATTAAGAATTACGGGGCTAAATTTTTCATTCATATACTTTTTTTCAAATACTACTATAATATTTCTACAATATTCATGTAATATTGCAATTATCTAAAGTAAAACTGAAACTAAATGTAGCAAAAAACTTGAAAGTTTCTCTCTTTTTCCAGTTATAAAGTATTAAAAGTTATATTAAATTAAAACGCACCGTTTTAAAAACTAAATAATTTTTAAATGCAATTAATAAAAATATACAATACTATAATTATATAAAAATGTATTTTCGTAAATGAAATCGGTAATGTACTTTGACAAATTATCTCAGCTGTAAAATTGAATCCTTGTGATAAATTGCACATTTAAAACCCAAAACAGCAATAATCTCCATCCCGAAAATAAAAATCTTGTATGTCAACACCTCACCCTGTTAAAAATCTGATAAACCTCTGACCGAGCTTATTGAACGAGCCTGCAAATAATCGCTCGGATAACAATCGAGCTCGTGTGTGTGCTCGACAAAAAATTATTCTAACTAAGGGCGCATCGGTCACGCGAGTTCAATAAAACGCTAGCATAACCTGGGCTCTTTCGATTTACCTTCCTTTCGTTCTTTTTACTTAAAAACAAAAGAAAACCTTTCCCCTCAGTTTTCATGCATTTACTTGCTTTAAACGGGCAATGAAAAAACGACAAGAATTAAACAACCATATGCGCGTTAAGAATTAAAACGCGGCGGACGATCAGTCTTTTAAACAACCGCCTCTTGCCGCAGCAAGATCTCGGTAGAGATTTACTCGAATGTAGTTTCGTTACGAATTCATTTATCGAATTACTAATGTTGCAGCGGAGTAAAAACTTGTATTTTTTGTTTCTTTGTTATTTATTCGCGAGCGTGACTGCTCAAATTATTTGCAAAATTGTATAAAAATTGCACATTTTGTACGGATTTATTACATGATTAACACAGCGTTACATAACAAATAAAACGTTCAAAAATGTGAGACGCCGGTTTCTTTGTTAAACTTTTCGAGTTTCTACGAATCAGCGAACCATTTTCGAGTGAATCTCTCGAAAACAATTCTCACAAGGAATCCATCTTGTCTATTTTACATGTTTTTCTTTCGTCCATTAATTAATTCTTTTCTTTGTAAAGGCTTTATCAGCTCCAAGAGGTACAACTAAATGGATTATAGAAACGTTATGGGGTATGTTTGCGTAAAGTATATCGAAAATCGTCATTTTACTCATAATGGATAATCAAAAGCAACCGGTGATAGACAATAATTTTATGTTTCTTGCTTGTTCAATTGCTTGATATTTACGCAGGTTTTTCTGCTTTATGTTTTAATAAAAACGATTTTCTTATTATTACAATTATTGATTATAATCCATTTAAATTGAGGACCGCGCTAATTCCTTGTCAGAATCGCAGTAGCGATTTTTCAATCCGCGATCTGGTTCCGCGTTCGTACATCACAGCCCTAATAGCACGAAATATTTTACGTATCTCGTTGTTGCAAACATTTAATGTCCACGGGCGCGTATTTCATTGTCGGATGTTTTACGGGGACATTCAATATTATACAATAATTTCAATTGTTTAGATTAATATCTTCGTCGTGTTAGACTTAAATATTTAACGCTATTAGGGTAATATCCGTGGATCCCGCAGGACAACGCAAGCTAATGACGCTGAATTGCGACTTAGGCTTTAACCCCCTGATCGTCCTTACATTTGACTCAATAAATTTCTAATTGTCCGATTAAATTCGTAACGTTTACAGCATACCGGAGTACGCTATTGATCACATTTATCTTCGCGTGAGCGACACCTACGCTTATTCTCTAAACCGCATCTGATTGTTGGGATCGATCATACGATCTCCTGGCGTTACCTGTCACGCGAGGAGCTCCGCTCGGCGATGCCCCTTACACCCTGGCAGTATATTATTGGTGTCTGCGGTGCCTACATTTTTATTATTACTTTTTTTTTAAATTTTTGTTATTTTCTAACGCATTCGAAATCGCGTGCCACTTCGCTTTCATTTCGTAGCCTCCGTTCATAACAGTCCGCGGGATCCAATTTCATTTTGACATATCACAATTTACACCGCACATACGTCGTCTTTGCACCTCCCCTAAAACTTGTTGCTCTTAATTTATCTTACAAGTCGCCTCGCCATTCTATACTTCAGCAAATGTCGATTGTCGAGTATTTCGCACTAGGAATTGATCACGAATGTATGCTCAGAAACAAGTTAGACGCAGGGACCACTGAACTAACGAATACTAGCACGGTTCAATATTCTTACAGTCGATTATTATAATTAATTTAGTTAACATTAACATTAACAGAACAAAACGATTAATTCGAATTGGCAAATTTACAACTAGTTTAGCCTAAAACTTCTACCTTTTGCCGGGCAGAATTGTAAGTCGATTGCGCGGATAATCGAAATCATGAAGCCCTTCAGTGGTGATTGCGCTTTGATCTCAGCGTCAAGATCATTGTTTCCTTCAGACAAAACATTTAATTTAATTTATTTTAATTTAATTTACTGGATGAAATAAATAAGAAAGTTTCAATAAATAAGTGAACGAAAACGAAGATAGTAATAACGGTTCGAAAGAACGCGTGGCGTTGGTTGTCGCCGGCGAACGGACGCTTTGAGTGCGCTTTGTCCGAAATTGCGGACAAGCGGTTTATGTTCGTTGATTTGCCGGAATTGAACGCAACGATAACTCGTCGTCGTACGACAACTCCCGGTTGCGAGACTGTATCTAACTCGCTAGGTCAGAACCGATTTCGGTGGCGCCACCTGCGAACGCGGGTGGCATGTCGCGTCGCGGCCAGTGCCCTCATAGACGCTGGTTCGTTTCTATTTACAGAGAGGGCGCAGTTATCGTGGTGCGCCGTCGTGCAGCAGGTGGCGGCACTGGCATCGCCGTGCTCGACTAGCGAACGGTTGTTAGAGATTGTGTATACTCGGAACGAGGTGAGAGAAGAGATCCGCTCTGGTTGCCCGGAGACAAGCGCGAACTCGCGAGTGCGTAACCGTGCCCCAGCGCACGTATATCGAACCTAAAATTGTTGGCGGAAGTGGCGCGCCCTCGCGGTGCCACCGTCGCGCGAATTATCATTTACCATACAATCACCCTCCAACTTGATCATTCTCATTTGTCTGAAAGCTGAGGCGCGCGTACACTTACACACCTGCGTGTTTACTTAATCATTACAATTCATCTAGGTGTCGCAGTGTGTACCTGTACGGTCGCGTTTTTCATATATATCTATTTATATACGTATCTCCGTATATGTATTTCATATTTGACGCACGGGGATGTATAGGTAAACGGTCCAGTCCAAGTATTTACTTATACTTTGATGAACCCCACGCAATCTACCTCTTTTTTATTATTTTCCTTTTTTCTATATATATTATTTTGTCTATACGGCGAAGAAGGCCAAGCTTGGTTGCCCAGTTTCGTCGCGCTACCAGACTCCAACTTTGGTCGGCCATTGAGCAGCCGTTGTTCGATTTTCGTTATTCGTACGCTGGACGCTGGTGTCATTGCGTCGAACCGGTCGAAACAAGTCCGTGTGCACGCATGGCAGTGTCGACGATGAATACACGATAGATGGGGCACGAGCAAATCAAATACACGCTTGATGGCTCTCGAGTTTTGCTTTGCTTGTTACATTTGTTTGGCGCTTTTGTCGCTGTTGTGGTTGCTTGGCTGTTACTGCGGCATTGCTGCGACTGCGGCTGGCAGTAATCGGACCGGAGCGACATCTGGGCTAACATCGATGAGGGACGTCTCGTTTGCGGGCCCGGCGTTTGCGGGCGCCAGAGGCCGAAGCCTAGTCCCCGAAGCGGGTGCAAGCCTTCTTCCATTTGCACTGCGTGCACCACAGGTCCCGGTGCTCCATCCCGTACACCTTGCGACACTTCTTCGTCTCGCCGCGGACCCGTCGCGGCGATGGCATCTTACTCATCGATACGGTCAGCAGACCCACCCCTTGCTGATATGCCTGGTACGGTGGCCTTGGCGTCAACTTTATGTGCTTCATCGGAGAGGCCTGCTTTTGAACAAACAGTTTTTTTCGTTAGTCAAGTCTATCATGTTTTTTTTTTTTTTTTGGTTGTCTTTACAAGGGAGGAATTTGTTTAAAATGGCACATTTTTTTAATTTTTTTCTTAAATACGAACAAAGGGTTGCAACATGAATGAACTGATATGAAATATAAATTAATAACTGCACTGAGAGAAAAATTGTTGAAAAAATTGTAATCTTTTTTTGTGTTTTGAAGACACGATAGACAAGTCTACAAAAGTACAATCAGAAATTATAAAATGTATTCGTAATTATGACTTTAATACTATGTAAAAATTATGCTTTTTCACTTTAATTTTACAAACTTCTGAATGCATTGTACAATTTTTCATTGTACTTCTTGCAACATTGTCCATTACTTCCTGAAATTACAAGGAAAAATTTCAAGTTTCTTAACATTTTTCTTCCAGTGTGCCCAATTTAAATATATATATAAGGATGTTAGTGTAAATTAATGGTGAAGGTTCAAGTCCTACTCTTTATCAAAAATGAATATTAAAAGAATAAATAAATAAAATAAATTAAAAGTACTCAACTTAGATCCAATTTGATGTATGATAAACAAATGTTTCTGGCGTACGATTGGAGCCCAACGAAGGAACAGCAATAAACAAAATAGAACAGGAAATTGAAACTAGAATAGGTTCGCGTTCAGAACAGGACCAAAATAGATGTAGAGTGGAAATGATGATAGGAATGAAAGTGTATTGCCTCACACTGCATTCACTGAAGTTTCGAAGTATTCAAATTTATTCTTGTTCTATTTCCACCGCAACCAGCACGTCCCCTTTTTGTTCTTCTCTCTTTTTATTTATCATTCTTATCTTCCCTTCCCCCTCCCTTTCACAGCCACCTCTCCTCTTTTTAAAAAAATTACAATGAAGAGACAATTCGTATGATATTTTCTAATCAATTGACAATGTTTATGTTGTAATATCTTTGTACATTAATAATTAACGTTGAATGCGATGTTCGCGACTGTATCTTATTTGTTCTAAATGTCAAGTAAAAATGACAGCAATGGTAAATTTTGCAGAAACATGATCCCGAGAATAAAGTTTCATAGTTTGAGCGTAAATAATATATCAACGGGGGATACCTTCGTTTGCATGACGCAACGCAGTGCCGGAAGTATCAATAGTCTCCTTATAAGTTTACCTCAATTTCAATACAGTATATACATTAACCACAAATTTAGTTTTAGCCAATGTACGAGTATACGAGACATTTTTTGCCACACTTTTACGAGCTCAAATCATTAAGAGCTACACTGAGAGAAAAATTTTTGTAAAAATTGTAATCTTTTTTTGTAATTTGAGGACACAGTGGATACAGCCAAAAAGTTACAATCAAAAATTATAAAATGTGGTCATAAAACACGTAAATATTATGATTTTTCACTTTATTTTTACAAATGTTCGAATACATTCTACAATTTTTGATTGTACTTTTTGCAACCTTGTCCACCATGTCCTTAAATTACAACGGAAAAATACAATTTTTTTAAAATTTTTCTCTCAGTGTACCTATTTATTCAACAAAGTTTTGGAGTAATAATGAGGTAGAAGAAGATGTTCTTTAAGAAAATGTCCGTCAACTAAAATCAATTTAATTCAATTCAAACGGATCATGTTTATCTGCGCAAAATAAAATAAAATATATAACTAGATATTATATCAATTAACAGTACTTCAATAAATGTTAACTTCAGGTACCAAAATAAATATAGTAAAAGTATATTTGTACTGTTAGAGTGTGCTCAATTGTATCAATATTTCTAAAGCAACATCAATAGTGTTCAAGAGAGCAAAATTGGTTTGATTTCCAACGAAAATCTCTACATGATACTGACAATTATTCACAGGTTGATACAAGTATTTCAGTGCGAGGAAATGTCGACAACCGAAGCATGGTTGTCCACTAGCTTAAACGGAAAAGCTGTCTAGCACAGTGGGAAAGTGACCACATGGTCGTTAGATAAGTGGTATGGATACTTACCGGAGAGGAAGAAATGGCATACGAGTTGTTTCTCTCCCGGACGTTGGAGACGACGTTCTCGGTACAGCTAGCACCAGTGAGCGGGGCAGCTTCAAGGCGGAGCTGTTTCTGGTACTCGGGGTCCTCATGGGGCGGCCGTGCCATGTCGCGGTGGGACATGGTCGGCGGTGAGCTCATATGGCTCATCGAGATCTCCTGATAGTAGAATTCCTCCTCGTGCAATTCGGACATGTCGTCGTCCTCGGCGTCCTCGTCATCGTCGTTCTTGTCATCCTCATTTTCGCTTTTGGGTCTGAAAATTGGTACAGTTAGTTAGCATATATTACCCTTATGTATTCCGATAAAAATCTTGTCAGGATACACTGAGAAAAATAAAATAATAAGAGTTACTACACTTTCTAGCATTCTGAGACTCTACACTCACAAAACTGTCTATTTAAGAGTAATAGAATCTTCTTATATTAAATAGGGATTCCATTCAATGTATGGACAAAACTAAATTCTATTTATATATAATAAGAATACATTATTCTTACAAAGCATATATTTATATTAAGAATAATTTCTATTTATAGACTGAAAGAAAAAAGTACGACAGTAACAATTGAACGACGCATGTGTATTTTCAAATAGACATATTCTTATAATAAATAGAATATCTGGTTAGTGTTATCTGAAATAAGTTTTATTATAAAATGAAATTCCTTTTAATATAAAAACCTTAATCTATTGTATATTAAATGAATATTCTTATTTTTAATAGATTTTCTATTAGTTTTAATAGGAATATTTTCTTTGTACAGGTTTCTTAAAGTAAGTATATTTTTTTTCTGAGTGTATGCTCTAATGTTAAGAAGTAATACCTCACATTATCAAACATTATTTTATACAGGAACACATAGAGTCCAGGATTACTGTATTATTTTTCTCAGTGTATGAGTTTGACATTCTGATAAAAAAAAAAAAAAAAACTGGATAATAACAGTGCCTTAAATAAATTTCAGTGCCAGCAAAAATGTTTGACAGATCCTATTTAATTGCGGGATATTATTTGGTAATTTAAGCAAGTTCTACTAGGTGACAGTCACCTAATTGTTATTTCAACTACGTTCTAAACAGTGAAAGAAGACTGACTAAATTCTCAGAGCTAGATCCTGCACGGTAACAGGAAATTAGCTATTATTTTAGCTTGGTTAATTGTTTTGAATTCTCAAACGTAAAACTGAGATTAAGATCAACTAATAAATTAGATTTAATTCTTTTGTAAGCTAGATACCTAGCTACAATAATATACGGTCTTTTATTACATTAAATTTCCAAATGTTTTTCCCCGGAGAAAGTCAAAGAGATGGTGAGATGGAAAGTATTTCTGGACAATTCGCGTTTTATCTTATCGCGAGGTTCAAGGTCGTTCAGCGTTTTAACTTGTTGCGCTGACCATCCTATCAAATGGTTTAGCTTCTATAAGGATTTGTTTTCTGTTGTTGAATTATTTGCGAAAATCCCGCACTTTTCTGCTACAATCTACTCAAGTTTTGCAAACAACGCGGGCGTCGTGTATTTCACTCATATTATTAAAGGCACTTTATTATAATTTAAATACTAAAAATATTATTTTTAATAATGTTTGAACCTGTACTATCTTTGTTTTGTTTTAGAAATCAAATGAAAATAACATACTTATTTGTTTCACACAAAATCAATAAAATGCAAATGTATTTGTTCTCGTATTAAATTTTTAAATTTAACATTTTATCCATACTTTTATTCAATACTGTATTATGCTCTGAAGATAATAAAAATGGTTGACTCGACTCTGGATTTACATTTTATTATTATTAATATTGACTTGTTATCGGTTGCATTTTCCACCTTTACATATGGAAAAGTGTAATTCATTAACACATTATTAATGAACATTTTAAGCAACATTTATATATGTAAATCTACTCAAAACAGTTTTTTCATCTATATTATAAATTTTTCTTGTACTTTTTTTTCCATTTCACTGTTAAAATAGGAAAAACAGTTGTTCGGATCACCTAATTGGTTGTGATTCAACATGAACAATTATTGGGTCATTTAAATTAAGACTAATTAAAATAAAAAAATGACCGCACCATCCGGAACAATAACTGAACTATATTACCGTTTTTATTGTATTATTAACTCTAATTAAAAAAAGATAACTTTATTTATTCATTGCTTTTCATTTAATACGATACTCCCGGGTAAAAATGCAATATTATTAGTGAATATTATAACAATATTAAGTTTGTAATTATTGTGAAAAAATTTTATGTACGTAAGATCATTTGATTTTATTTAATTTTAATCGAATTAATGTTATCCAGTAATATATTGTACTTTCTGCCAAAAGAATCATTACTAAGAATAAAGTATTATGATAATAAAAACAAGTGACTGATAAGTTTTCATAAAGGTGCAGATATTTTGTTTTCTAAAAAAAACTCGAATGATACCAGTTATTAATTAAAAAAAAAATATTTAAAAATAAAAGGAATATAGGTATTAATGTTACATCTGTTAATAATTTGATTGTCAATGTGTTTTTCGACCGTATTTTTGGTACAACAGACTAAATTATTAACGCACAAAAAGACAGAAAATTTAAAAAATATTTACGACAAAATCATAAAATATATTTTTTATTTATATCCGAAATACTCTATAATATGATAATATAAACATCTTCCTTGGTCACATCCGAAATTGTTGAGTAATTTAATAAAATATTAATTTTCAAAACAATTCTTTATATATGTATTAATAATTTAAAATTTAAAAACACATTGACAATAAAAGCAATAAATAATATTGAGAATATTAATTTTCAGTTCGATACATACCCTAAATGAATCTGCCGTATATGTTCCTCAATGGCATCGCAAGTTGTCTTGACTTCGAGACAACTAGGCCAGCAGCATTGATAGACTCGTTTAGAGTTAGCTGAAGTGGTAATGTGATCGTTCACCGCATTAGTCTGAAATGAAAAGAAACGCGCGCATTTTAATAACCAGTGAAACGAATGAATATAAAAAAAGTGCTGCAACGAGAAAAATAAAAATTACTATTATGTCAAAAGTTACATACCCTAATGTACTGATTTTATTTGCGATAGTTGCAACGAATGCAAATGCTCCGAAATTGTAGTACTTTTTACTATTACTTCATGCTTTCTTTTGTATTTAATCATCTCTCTTGTTTACCCAACGAAAACGAGTCTTCGAATATTATCGCACTCGATGCACGATACAATAATATAGATGGAACTGAAGAATGAAACGTTTCTAATATCGTCTATATAAAAAACTAATGTTTACAACTATTTGGAAGTTCAGATTAGTGTAACAAAAACAATAATATTGTTTGTTTGCATCCAAAGGACATAAGAATGGAAGTAAATACAACGTAAAAACAAAGTTTATTCATATTTTGTATCTTAAAAACGTTTTGTTTTCAGTCCTATCAATATAGAAACATTTTTTTTTTTAGTAACAGGATATTTAGTTAACGATTTGAATGCGAGCAAAATTTATCAATTATTCCGTCAAATTCCATTGCTCGCAGGGGATCAAGAATTCACCTTTATTCCATTTGCTTGTCCAATTTTAGGTTTGATCTTATTAACACAGTCAGATTTGAACTTTGACCTGAAATACGATCGGGTCTAATCGGATTGGATTTTCGGATCAGATTATGTGTAATCAGGTGTGTCCGCAGGCCTGATCGGATCAATGACATAATTAGATCGAAAAAATTTATTTCTTCGCGTGTCCAATCAAAGGTAATAAAAGTTCGAAATAAAAAAAGGCCGCCGATCCCAAAGCTTGACCGCAATTTTTAGCTCTGTCAAACTTAATCAGAAATATTATACATTGCGAGAAACGAGCATTACTATTCGATATTCGAATCAAGGAACTTTAACCGCAAGGATATTTAATAAATATTGCAAGAATCATTTATGTCAATATGTTTTACGAAATTCGTTTATTTAATATTCTTGGCATTTGTATTTCATTGAAAGCGAGGCACGAACTGCTATTTTTAAAATATTTCTCATTACCAAAAGCAGCCCTTTTTGGCATAACTGTCTTATTTTCATTACTATTATTATTATTATTATTACTATTATTATTATTATTTATTTTCTTTTTTTGTTTCGACGTCGCTCCCAAATGTTTCAGTTTTATGCATTTGCAATAAATGCAAATGTCTAGTCAAATGAAATTTTGTAATGGATGCCATAATACGTGAATTGCATGGCAGCCTGGGATTGGCCAGTTTTGCGGCCAAGTTTGCGATGGAAATGTTAGAATTTTGAGCGAAAGATCGTCCCCGTCTCGCGCCGCGCTGCAGCCGCTTCGTTTTCGGCGGAAAGTGCGTGGCGGCGTCGTTGGAGCATTGAAAGGTTGAAACGTTGAAACGTCAAAGCGACAACGACGGCGAGGCGCGCGCTCCCGCCAGCGGCGAAGGTAAAATCGATGCGGCTCGTACGCGACTCGTCGCGCGCACGCTTCTTTGTTTACATCGCACGGCGTGCGGCGACAGCGACGCCGGCGAGCTGCAAAATTTCTATCACGTGCTATTGATCCAGAACGGCGGTATTGGCCCCCAAGGTGTACCTTAGGTTAGGCGCCAGCGTTATTACCGTCCATTGTGTATACGAACCGAAAACGTCAGGAAAACTCATCACCGTATCGTCCAAGTTGCGCATTTATTGCCCTCCCTTTACCATTCGTTAGCGTCGCGCCATTTCCCCATTTTCATCGCCCACCATTTTTACCTTTATTCCCATCCGATTACCTTTGACACCAATTTTCCTTCACTCTGCAGGAAATTAGAATAATCAATTGGTACACTAGAGAAAAAGACCATTAAGAATTATATTGTGCTTAAGGTGAAATGTTACTCTTCAGTAACATAACCTCCTTAATGAATACATATTTTTAAATATATTGTAAAATAAAAATTAATTCGAGAAAAATGCGACGTATGTTAAGAGTTAAACGAGTTTAGAAAGTTTTTTATTAGTCTTTGTGACTCTTTTCAGAAAGCTATCCTTTGGAAATGGTTCCATCAATTATTTAGATGTTAGGTTGAGATCTATTTCCAAAGCATAGGTTTTTTGGGAGAGTTTCAATATGTAAAACTAATTCAAAAAATGCTAAACTTGTTTAACTTTTCATGTACGTTGCATTTTCCTTGAATTAATTTTTATTTTACTATATAATTAAAAATATGTATTATTAAGGAGATTATGTTCACTCTGAGTTGGTCATCCAGCGTTTTCAAATACTTTGGTGTATTTTACCATATTTTTTACCGTGCTGGCACTGTAATTTTTCCTATATTGTACAAACAGCTTCTCTTTAAGCTTCCAGCACGGTAATTCTTAATGGCTTTTCCTTTAGTGTACCATTAATTACTGTGCGTTTACTTCAAACGATTATTTCAAAAACAGGCAAACGAGTCAAAAATGTCAATTGATTTTTCAACGCGTTTTTATTTATACCTCGCATCGACCTTTGGTAAATATGTCCTCTTCACTTTTATTTATTATTATATTACGTTCTAAAGTATGTAAATGTGTCTGAGAGTTGAATTTAATATGTCAATATATTCACGGTTGTATTGTTTCGAAAAAAACCAGTTGACATTTTTATTCATTTCTACGTTTCAAATAATCGGTCAAAAGTTTGCAAATACAAACATACATAAACAGCCGTTAATACGAACAAAGAAATAATCTCTTAATAATCTTTATTCTAAAATAATATAAACACTTGTATAAATTTGCTCGATAAGGTTCGTACGTTGTAAACTAAAAGCAATTTCTTACAGTATATAAACAATACCAATTTTTTTCTTATCAGAATTTCATAAACGATTATCTTCATTTTGAAAATTTTTCTAATTTAGAGTGGTTTAAAGATCACGATTTCCCTCGATCGATTTACATTGAAAATGCAAAAAAAAGGGTAATTTAATAATCAATAGTAAATAATTTAAATAATAATTTAAGGCGACCTTTTTTTTCTCAGCGCAAGATTGAATTTCATTTGAATTTTTAATTTCTCAACGTAAACTGAATTTAGAAAAGGGCAAGTTAAATTGAAAGCAATGGAAACTCTTGCATTAATGCTGTATAAATAAAAGGTTAAAGTTACTGTAAATGCATGAAATGAAAACTGATCAAGGTGCAAAACAAGGTATTAGGATTGAATATAATTAAGCCGAGTTAAAGGTGTTGCATTTCCTCGCAAGCAACGATATTCGATAAATAAAGATAAGCGGCGTTGCGTGGAAAATTGTGTTCGTGGAATTAGACAATTTTTCGATTGATTATTCGCATAAAAGTTGAAAGTGCTTTGTACGATATTGTGCTTTCGATCGTAGTGATAATGAAATTGAAACTCAATTATTATGTTGTTTTTGTTTAATATAAAAAACAAAAATAATTATATCACAATTAGGTAAATTATAATAAATTATGCATATCAATTATATGCATACATTAAATACATGACACGTATAAAATAATTATTTTAATAAAGTAAATTGATAACGTTATTAATAAATGCGAAACATAATAAATAGATTTTTATAACGTAACTAATGTATTACTTTAATAACTAAATATAAATATTCCCTCTGAAGTTTATTGATATTTCAACAAATAATTTACAAACCGATATAATTACTTTTCATATAATTCATAAATTATTAACTGAAAAGTAATTATAAACAGTGGAAAAATAAATTGTTATTTAAACTTGTAGAGAGTTGAAATTTGCTACTTGATTTAAAAATTTAATCTGCATACTATTCGCGATATTGTTTGTTCGTATTTATTTGCAAATAATTCGTGGCTCAAAACGGATTATTAAAATGTTCCATCGTTGATATCAGTGGGATAGGTATTAACAACCCATGTGGAAATTACAATACGGCCCAGCACTGGCCCAGTACTGGCGGCCGTACTGCCTGTACTGGCAGCTGTACAGATTCTGTTGTCTGCCAGTACTGGCACAGTACTGGGATGATAACGTTGGC
>JABFPN010001469.1:0-28979 GCA_022817305.1 Leptoteleia sp. ZL-2020 | reverse complement strand
ACTAAACATTTTCTACCTAAACACACTATATGCTACTATTGATACGATTGGCAACTTAAAAATTCCTAGAAAAACGCTATTGCAGCGCAGATTCTGTCCTGCAATAGACACCTCGGAAGCACCCACTATTCTTTAAGAATATCAATTGGTGCATATATTTTTGTGAAGCAAATTGTACTCCCATGTCCACAGAGTGGCGCTCTGGTCCGTAAATCATAAAATATTAAATAATTAAATTTTGATGCTCTAATCCGTGACAGCAGGCCTTAAACATCACCTTAAGATGAAACCTCAGTGCTACTGACACGGAGTTATGGCGTATTCGGAAAATGACATTATAATATTTTGTGAGAATTTGTCTCTTTTCTTTTTCATTTAATGATAACTTGAAAGAGAGAAATGAAACATCAATAATATTTTCTGAATATCATTTCCGAATACACCATTAGTGTTTTAATTAAGAGGATGTAAAAGTGTTATAACCACGGAGTTAGTGTATGTTCAATCTATAACAATTAATAGCATATTTTTGGTTTTAACGAGAAGAGCATCCTGTGAACGTCTATTTGATATACGTTCTCTGTCTTATTACAATAAGGATGCAAGATGACTTTCCGAACTTTACTTTCATGGTATAATTAATACCAACATACATCTTTTTAACTAGCGATCTGGGGGGGCGAGCTTTCAATCGAACTGGGTGTATGTACGTGCATATTATTCGACCACGTGGACATTCGGCATTTTTGATCATTTGGAGATTTTGCCCCCATCACACTAATTTTTTTTTAAGATTTTAAAATTTTAAAATGTTATATTCATTATCATCTACTTATTAGTTTTATTTATTATTTTTATAAATGTTATAAAATTACATGTATACAAGAATACTTTTCTATGAATGTTAATAATAAAATATATCAATTCAGATTAGAACTAAAAACGAATGATTTGTTCAACGATACTTTTTATTTTTGTATTTTTTGTTTAAGTAATTTTTCGGATACTATTTTGAAAGTTTAGTTTAAAACTAAATGTGATTTGTAAATACGCGCGCAATACAATTTACATTTACACTTCATACATATATTTCGAAAATTCACTATAGTCACGTTAATGTATCGCGAGCTGCCACAAGAGTTGCATGGAATAGGCATGTTTTTGACGTAGGCAAATGACACAGAGCCTGCCAAATATAGCATATTTGTTGAAGATTTGTATTTAAAAAAACTGCAAAAATTTCAAACATACAGCGTTTATACCAGAATAAAGTTGAATAGGAAAATTGATTGCTATGTCTAAGAAAATCTGATAGAAAATGAAGCTGCTAAAAGTGCTTTGTACGCTATATTTATTTAACAGTATCCAATGTGTGCTAGGATGGGACAACGACGAATTGGAAGTATTCGACGTTGTCGAAGAAGTGAACCAAAATTTTTATGAACTTATGGGCCTCGAACAGGTATTTTATATTATTAAATATCGATCAATTGTAACATTTTATCTCATGTTCTCGTGATGAAATTATAGTTACCCTACAATATTTTTTTACATTTTATGGTGTACAATATTTTATTTTATGTAATTTGATACGAATTATTTATAAAGCATTTAAAATTTCGTCTTGTATTGACGATGAAATGTTTTCTGTTAATTAATTGTATTATTATCTGTCATGCCATTAAATATAACAGATGTTAATGTTTTATAAATAAGCAATCTATTAAAAAATTTTCCCAAAATTACCAACATATTTTAACTGAAAATGGAAATCAATTATTAGTCAGCAGCTTTTTATAATAAACAATATATTGAATCATTTGTATTCATTCAATCAATAAAAATTTATTTTTATCCTGCAGAATGCTAATGCATCAGATATTAAAAGAGCTTTTAGAAGATTGTCATTACAATTACATCCTGATAAAAATCCTTCGGCAGATGCTGAAGTAAAATTCAGAAATGTAAGTATATGATTTTATGTAAATTTTAATATATGGATTTATTAATGAATTGAAAAAGGTCTTTGAGAAGGTCATTGTTAATTTAATGTACATATGTCATTTGATAACATGAATATTCCAGTATTTATAACATTATTTTACGTAATCACATTAAAATATATTTAAAGATAAGATATTTTATTCTTAAATGAGTATAAAATCACAATTAATATTCATTAAATTATTTTTACATTAAATTTTTGTTATTTTAAAATATTTACCTTGTAATTTATCTTAGTCATTAATAAATTAAAGTAATAAATATTTTATTAAATTATTTTAGCAATTTTTTAAGAATTAAATATTTAAGGTATATATAAAAAATCATGAAAAAATCAATACAATTATTATTGGATAATCAATAATGCGATATATATTATAAAATATATACTCGACTTTTCACTTATTTTCTCTTCCACACATTTGCTTCAATTTCTTCCATACAGTTGGTGAAATCTGACCAACGAGAGAAAAACTCAAAACTTGCCAAGAGTGAATAAGATTAAAAACAATGAAAACACGTATCGTCGTTTCGCAGTGACCTTCTTTGCCAGAAAAGCAAATATGTGGAAGTCAAGTGTACTTTCTTTTACAATAAAAGAATAATTTTTACTTAGTTAGTTGCAGTGTATGATGTCCTTAAAGACCCTAAAAAGCGCGAACATTACCACAATGTTCTTATTAATGGGTTGCCAAATTGGCGATCTGGTATATATTATTATCGTTATGTGCGAAAAATGGGTCTTATCGAAATGAGTATTATATTATTTATAGTCATTACCATTGGCCAGTATCTTGTTGCCTGGGCAGCATACGTAGAGAAAAGATACACTTATGTAAGAATATATACAAATTAATTACGCAATAATTTACACATTTTTTAATAAAATGTTTAAAAAGAATGAAATGGAATATTGCAGGAGCAAGTCCTGGGTAGCAAATTGCAAAAATTACAAAAGAAAAACAGAAAAGCTAAAATGGATGTTCCAAACTTGGCAGATTTCTTGGAAAAAATACCTGTCCCCAGTGTTTGGAATACTCTTCCATTTCAATTGCCAAGATGGACAATCTCTTCCATAGTTGGTATTCCGTCCATGATTCGTACCATAAAAGAAATGTTTGAGGAAAGAAGAAAAAAGAAGAAGATAGAAGAAGAGGAATTATTGTAAGTGTTATTTTTTGATAATAAAGGTATTTTTAACGAATAATTATAAACACTAATAATAGTGGTTCATATAACGTAATTGATTTTATGAATAAAACAGTCGTGATTTTATTTATGTACAAATAAATTGAAATTTAGATAATAATTTTGTAGAGCACAAGAAGAGGAGCCGGAAAGTGAACCAGTTTCTCGCGGTCCGAGAAGGAGGCGTCAAGCTTTCACACTTCAAGAACGTAAAGATAAAGAAGATGCTCAGAATAATGTTAAACAAAACATTGTTTTAGAACAGGACAATGCTGAAAAGCCAGTTATAACTGGTGGATTGTGGACTGATGATGATATATTAGAATTAATTAAATTAGTTAAAAAATACCCTGCTGGAACTCAAGATAAATGGGTTAAAATTGCAGAGGCAATGAATAGAACTGTACTAGAAGTCACGCACATGGCCAAAAAGGTTTTTTTTAGCGTTTCATTCCTTTGTATCTGCTTTAAAACGTGTAATTTATATAACATTGTATTTTATTCGTTTATTTTTAGGTGAAAGACGAAGGTCTGAAGCCTGGTCAACCAACCGAAGAAATTATTGAAGAAGAACCAAAGAAAGTGAAAACTCGTGTAGAAGTAACAGATAACTCGTCAACTTGGAGCCAAACTCAACAAAAAGCTTTGGAAACTGCTCTCATAAAGTTTCCGAAAGGCTCCAATTATGACCGATGGGATAAAATTTCGAAATGTGTTGAGGGAAAAACTAAAGTAAATTATTGTTTTTATTGTTTTAAACGTTAAATTCTTTGTCTGTAAGAAAATTAATTTCAAATATGTAAACCATAACTGAATTTATATTATTATCTTTACAGGAAGAATGTCAATTGAGATATCGACAGCTTGTGGAACTTGTAAAAAAGAAACAACAGTCGTGATTTTATTTATGTACAAATCAACTAGGTGATTATTGCGAAAAAGAATTATATCAGAAGACTTGTTACATATTTCTCGTTTTGCATGAATTGTGCTGATGAATTACATTTATCAAGACAATTACCAAAATTCAATGGTTAACTAATGCATCAAGCAAATTAATAATGTTTTACATTTATACACCTTTATTTTGTTTTTTGTTTGTCTATTTTTAATTATTTTTTTTTCATTTCTTGTAATAAAATTAATGTACTTGAAAACATTTTGAAACAGAACAGAGACCTGCTTGTATTTGAAAGACTGTAAAAAAAATATAAAAGATTTATTTTTTGATATAATACAAATCATTTTCTTTAGAATATTTTATACATTTAATGACTTAAGAACTTTTATACAAAACATATTATTAAGAAAGTTAACGATATAAATAATCTACTCTCTAGTTTATATGTAAACATTTTCACAATTTTTAACAAATTTTCACATGTTCTGTTTTTATAATGAATTCTGAATAGCAGTTCCATATAAGTATATATACATATATATATGTGTGTGTATGTATGTATATATTATATATATGTTGGAAACCTATTTATTAAATAAATTTATTTCTTGAAATAATATATTTATTAATTCCTATTTCCTAAGTGTTTTCAAGATAAATATCAAATTTTTAAAAGGTTTTATCTAGCGTTTTTATTTGTGACAAACAAAGTATAATAGTTTAAATAATAATATATTATTATGTAGTGCCTGTTGAATTATAAATGACCCATTATATTTTTATCGACTTTTAATGACTATTTTGAGCTCTCTGATGACATATTGTGTCACGATGAATCATTATTGCCATAAATTATAAGGTAAGTTTATTATATTGTAAATAATTGTTCTATAAGTAAATATCATTTTTAATTTATAGAAGATTTATACAAAATAGAAAAAATTCACTTTCATATACGATTATTCTTTGAATATAAAATTTAATACTTGGACAATTCATACATTTTCTAATTTCCGAATATTTCTGCTTCAGAATTCATTAAAGAAAATAACATTTTAAAGTTTAATTTTAAACATATTTATTTTAAATTGATAAATGACTCATTTGCTGAATAATTATGCCTTTCCTCATATAATTCTTATTTAGCACATTTTTTATGCAAGACAAAAAAAATGATAATGATATTAATAAAAATAAGAAAATATACAAAAAGGCATTAACGCGATGTCGTCAGCGTTAATTACTAGATTAGGGTATTCTTTAGTTTTTCTTATTTATATTTATATACTTATAATAATACATTAAAATAAAAGAATTAATTAATATATTTAGTTTTAGCACATTTTCTCAATTTGGGAGATTATTTAACGGTGAGTGTAACTGAAAGTTTGTCATCAATTTTAAGCGAATTTATTGAACGCGTTTTCGAGATGATTTCAATAAATTCGCTTAAAACTGAGTTAGAAATTCTGGTTTTGTAATTGAATTTATTTTTTTCCATGCCTAAAGAATGTGCTAAAACTTTTGTTAAGCATTAAATCAACATTTTCAGAATAATAATTAAAAGAAGAATTTCTCCTCGTTAAAGTAGTGAATGTCAAAATTCTACTTTGATGTCTAATATCATTGTGGATAAAGGTGCTGCTTACTTTACCGATGTTATTTGAGGAGCAATAGCAATTATAAAAGCTTCCGCTTTATTTAATTATGATTGTAATATTATACTTGTGTTGAAAAAGTATGTGTGTATAACTGAAATGTTATAAACAATACTGAACTTAATTACATAAATTTAATATTTGTATTATGCTCCAATGAAAAGAATATTTAAATATACACATCAAAATGGACAATCATGCACAAACTGGATTAGTTTAATCAAATATGTTACCCTTTTTTATCATTAACGTGAGTATTCAGTGTTTATTATAAACCATTAGTTTTGTTGTATTGCGAAAGATTAATTTTACATATTCTATAATTTTTATACTTGAAAATAATTTTAGGTTAATGTTGATCTTATTGTCAACATTATTCTTAGCCAAAACCTTTGATTTATAGTAATTAAATGATAACAGCTTTGTTATAAAAATAACTAATCATACAAGTAATTAATAAATTTTATCATTTCTATACTTTTAGATGCAGATTAATATTGAAAAAATTACACCATACGTTCTTATACTATCCTTATCATAACTCACAAAATTATTGTCAAAGATAAAAAACGACAAATAATTTTAATATGAATGGATTATCAGGACAATTTCGTAAAACGACATGGGACCCTTTTTTAATAATATCACAAATCATAGCTGTACAATGTGTCATGTACTTTTTCCTCAGTATTTGGATATGGGTAATAACATATTTTTTAGGTTCAACAAAATCTTTGGATTATGCATTTCAATACAAGGAAATTCACGTTCGCAATAATAGTGGACACTTGGTTATAACAATTTTCGTCATCAATTCATTAATCGGAGCATTAGCTTTATGGTGGTTAGTTCAAAGGACAAAACAATGCATGGATTTTGCTTGCACAGCACACTTAATTCATTTGTTGTGTTGTTGGGCCTACAATGGAAGTTTTCCTACGACTTTCAGTTGGTGGTGTTTAAACATTGTTTCAGTAAGCATCATGTGTGTCCTTGGTGAATTTTTGTGTATGAGGACCGAATTACAAGCTATACCGATAGGCATGAATAGTCATAAGACAGCTTTGTAAATAAATATTATAATAAGTGAAATTTAATGCTAGTTGGCGACTATGTTCTGAGATGAATAAATATTATAAGTTTTTTATAAATATTTATAGTACTTTGTCACTATCCTAATTGTATATATGTAAAAAAAATAAAATAAAAGTATTATATATTTATAAAAATGCAAGTTATAACTTACATTTATAGTAATACGAATTTAATAGTATTTAGTATATTACTAGATATGCTGATTAAAAAATGTAAGTAAGTACATATATAAGGGTTTGTAAAGATAAAATAATATTTTGCTGGAATAAAAAAAAAAGGAAAATGAATAAGAATACTTTTTAATTAACGGATGTTTATAACGTTTATTTTATTGTAAATTTTAAGGTTCTATTATAAATTATTTTTATATTACTAATTTTATGTTTTAATGTTTCAAATATTTGATAAAAATATATCTACATTAATGATGATGATCTTCCTTGTAAAAGCGAAGACCGCAGTAACCACAAATATGATTCCCCGGTTTATCCTAAAATAAGAAACGTATTATGAATCAAGATTTATATTTATATATAAAATATCTTAAAGAGCATTTCAACATTCTTTTACAATTACAATTATATTCATAATTAACTGGAATAATATTTAAAATCAACAATGTATTATAATAAAAGTATACATATAAATATTACATTCTCATAAAAAATTTAATTACTTAACTCTTATAATGCGATTAAACTTACTAGGTTAATATAAACTTTAGGATGCCCCAGTGGTCCACCACCTCCATCACAAGATACAATTCTGTCTTTTTTTGGCTCAGGAGGAGTATCATCGATCAATTTAATAGAGAAATTTGGATTGACAAGTTTAGTTTTGTCAACAAATCTAACCATTCTGTAATCATTTTCATCAAACGTCTGCAATATAATATAAAAGATAAATAAATTATGGAAATTTATGTTTTTAGAATTCTTATATAAATAACAACTATTATTATTTATTAAAGTAAATATATAGTATGAACAAACAAATATTTAATAAGCTTATATTTGATGTTTAAAATTTAAAAATAATTTTTCATTTCACTTCCACATTCCAATTTAATGAATTGTATTTTTATAATTATATGACATAAAAAACTTTATATTTTAAATAAATTATGTGCTTCATATTTCTATTAATTTTAATATTAATATATGTTAGTATTAATTATTGTTTACATAATCTTTGTTAGGTTAAGTATATATTTAATTTTATATCACTTTCACGTACTTGTCCGGTATGTGTTTCTTTATCTTTGGGTTCCCAGTCTGAATAATTGCGATAATTAAGGATTGAAATTGCTACATTCGGTTTCAAACACTTAACTTTTTGTGAATATCTTAATACACAACCTATTTTGGCTGCCATATTGACGATGTGCCCAATTTATTTTTCTTATCCGAAAGAGAGATAGAAGTTCATCTTCTATTGAAATATCCGTGCTACGTTCACGGAGTTAGTGTTATTTTATTCAAAATTTTATAAACAATGAAAAATTAAATTTGATTAATATACGTCAAATCTATGATATTGGGAGAATATTATTGAAAACGGAAAGTCATTTTTATTCTCACATATACATAACACTTGAAAATCAATTTTTTATAACTTTAAAAATTCAAAAAATAATAAAAATTATGTATTTTTAATGATTTTTTCGACTTTTAAATACTAAATAATGTTTTTGAATAAAAAATAGTTAATACAAATATCTAAAGTTATACACTTACACCTTATTTTATACAAATTTTTAAGACATGTTTTAAAGAAATAGGTTTTATAAATGTCATGCAATTAAATATAAATATGATATACAATGATATGCAATTAAAACATAATTTCTTATTTACAGGTATTACAATTTGTAATATTCTTTATTCACAAATATTTATATATTTTTACATTAATATACAAACAATATGTAATTGTAAATAACTTTATACAAATTATCTTATATAAATGTATTGTATTTGATTATAAAAAAATTCTCTGGAATGCATTAAAATATTTCTATGGGCTATTTTTTACACTATCTAATTGTGTAATAACATTGCTTAGTTTATCTTCAAGTTTACCCAATGTCTCTGACAATTGTTCATTCTGCAACTGTTCTTTTTTTACCTTTGTAATTACAGACTGCAAGGATAATTTAGCAGTACCAAGAAAAGAAATACATTTTTGTTTAGTACTGTTTTTTGAACATGCTAAATATGTATCTGCTAATCTAATACATAAATCTAGTACTTTTAATGTACCGTCAACTTCATTACACCATCTTGGATTAGAAACAGCAGTTCTATATGCTTTTTGTAATTGTTGTGACGCTCTTTCATTGTCTTTCAAAGCTGCGAGTTCTCCATAAAATAACCATATGTCAGAATTATTTAAAACTATAGACGTAAGCCTTCCGAAAAATTTTAAACAATTTTCAACTAATTTCATCATTGAATCGTAATTTTCGATATCGTTTTCCTCAGTGTTGTGGAATTTCTCAATTACATAAATTTTCAAGATTTCCAATACTTCAAGATCGATATGTTGACCTTTTATATCCAATATTCGATGGTAGCATCTAATTACCTAAAATCATGTTTTATGTTTTATAAATTTTAAGAAATTTATCATAAATTTATATATATTTTATTACAAAATATAAATTAAAAAAATTGCAAATTAAATGTGTTATTATGGAATTAAGGAAGCTTATTTTGTTTTATAAGTTGTAAACTTGACATAAAATGCATCGCAATCATAGAAGTTCAAGTGTAACTCCTTAATAAAAATAAAGTGTTACTTTTTAAAGGTACAGGTTTTTAAATGAACAGCAATTATAAACAGAAGTATTTTTAAAACTGCAAAATCACTTACTTCAGTGAAGTCTTTAATATCAACACTGGTCACCATTAAATTATCCCAAACTTCCCATCGATCATAGTTATATTTAACTGCATTACGTAAACAATACCATGCACGTTGCTTTTCTCCAAGCTTGATGTATGCTTTGGCTAAATTATTCCATACTTCATAATTCTAAAATCATAAGCCAATTAAATTAAAATAAATGTTTATTTAAATAAACTTTAACTTTTGTAAATTATATTTACCCCTTGTTCTAAATCACAATAACACCTATACGCTGAAGCAGCTAATTTCCAATTTTCAACATCTAATGCAGCAAATCCAAGTTTTGACCACACACTTTCTTGAATATTATTTAACTCAACAGATTTTTGCAAATGTGGTATAGCTTCAGAATACTAAAAAATAATATAACATTTAAAAAAGATTCAGGCATTTAGATTAATATATGTATATATAATTATGTATCTCACTTTTTTCTTTGAAAAATAATACAATCCCCAATGCCTTTGCGCACGACTACTCTTTCTTCCTGATAATTCCCAAGCTTCTTCATAATATTTCTCTGTATCAGTTGCATCTCCCAATAAACATAATAATTTAACTGTTGGCCTTTTATTTAATTCTTGCTGTATTATTTCTGCAGCCTATAAAAATAAAAAACTAGATTTATACAGTAAGAGAAAATTTAACAGTTTGGTACAATTGAAAAGTTAGTTATATTTACAAAACTATTTATATTCATTGTACTGTTTGAGCAGATGCCTTCTATTATTAAATTAAAAATACTCTCAGTATAAGAAATAAAGATTTTACCTTGTGTTTTAAATTCAAAAGTGTATAACAAACTATAACTTCTTCCCATAGTTTGAGATCTAGATAAATATCCAAAGCACTTTTGATCATACCTAAATTCAACATCAGATCCGCTAAGGATTGCTTATAAGACCAAATTGGTTTCATACCACTAGAAAAGAAAAAGTCTACCCTTTCTGTAACTGGAGTTTTGCCATCTTTCATTTGTTCAATTAAATGCTCAATTTGCATCATGGATCTTTCAATGGTTCTTTTGTGATGTGCCTCTAAATTACAGCGCTGGTGCAATGCTGACATTTTCAGTGGCCAATTGTTAGATTTTGAAATTATAGGCTAAAAATATTCAACATTTTATATTATGCGACAATATAATATTTAGCATTTCAGTGTATTTATACAAATTTTATGATATACCTTTAAGTAAGCGGATAATTCTTCGTCTAATAAATTGTCTTTTGGTTGACACACGTGCAACTGAAAACTAAATGTCAAATTATAATAAAGTGAAAGAACAACACATTGACTTAAACATTTTATATGTATTAGTATATTTTACTACAAAAGAGGTTTTCTTTTTATATAGCAAATGTAACTTCCATATTTATAATGGAAATCAATATTATATCTGATTAATTATTTTTATATTTTAACAATTACTTACTATTTTGTCATTATCATAGATTCTTCTAATATTCCAAGTTTAGAATCATCTTTATCTTCGGTAAAATTAATTTCATCCAATCTTATATCATCATTTAAGGACAATGATTTTGGTAGGTTGCTGCAAATTTTTGCAATTACAATTTCTTGCTGTGTTTTAACATCCAAAAATAATTGTGCCTTTTCATCTCGTTGAAATTTAGTTCGCTTACCCATCGCTCCTTTCAGATTCATGTCAAGTTTTAATATTTTTTGTGCAGCATCTATATAATTTTCTGACAATGCAGGATTTTTTTTACTTGCATAATAGTGTGATAATTCTAAATTATATAGTATCTTTAAATAATCATTATTTAAAAATGTATCATCGTTGATAAGTTTTATAATATTTTCTGTTTCTTGAAAGAGACTTGTTGAAGCTTCATCCAAAATTGCTTCATGAAGGATATTCACTCTTAATAACCACCAAATACAGATTGGAATTCTGCTTCTCAAGTTATTATTGCTGAAAATAACTTTTGCAACGTACAATAATTCTATCTGAGCAACATTGTCATTTAGATCTTCATATTGGGTAAATTCTTGCACAGCTAATTTTTTTAAATTAGGAAAATATTGAATATTTTCATAAGGTCCGGTCCAATTGTTTTGAACAAAAGATAGCAGGGAGGAAATTCCAATGTTAAGTAATTTCTCATATTGATCTTCTTTTGTATTCAAAAATGTATCAATAGCTTTTTGGATATCACTGGAAACTGATAGTGATTCAACTAAAGTTTTGCACGATGCTTCTTGTAAATCTTTAAGATTAAAATCATATTGACCGGGAAATGATTTTTTTAAAGAATCAAGATCTGAAATTAATATAAACAATGTTATCTTGTATATTTTATATTTAATTACAGGGTATACTAAAATAATTTATTTAGATATATAATAATAATAGTTTAGATTGTAAAAATTATAAAAAAAACATAATATTGGTATGCTTATAATGTTTATATTAATTACTGTATTTATGTGTCAGCGTAATTATACCCTCGTTTGTGTCGTTATCAATTTTATATATTATAATATGTTGTTGCTTATTAGTCTTTGGAAACCAGTGACTCATTAAAGCCATTTGTTTTTCTTTCATTACTGAATAATATATTATAATATATAAATTCTGTTTATCTTGACGTTCATACTTTTTCATACATTATAAGGTATATCGGAATGTAAATTTTATGAAATAAATATGACAGTGTCGTAAAATAAAAGTATATAAACTGTGAGACATATAAAATTAGAAATTTTTCTATCAAGTAATTATAATGGATTATTGAAGTTGATAAATTACTCACTTGAATCCATATTATTCGCTAAAAAATCGTAATACAGGATAAACAAATATTTCACTGGACAATAGTGAGGTTATAAGAGGTTATAAGCAGTTATAGTAAATCATACGGTAATATGGTCATATTGTAGGCTGTTATAGGCCTATTCTTGAAAAGGTCGCACGAAAAAAATGAAGGTGGTCTGAAATTGAACGTAATCGTATAAAAGTTACATCCTCGGTTACGTTCAACTTCATGGTATCTCTTATTTTTTTCGGGCTACATATCGATTTGTATTCAAGTAAAATGGCATGAATTTGAACCATTTCTTAAATTAAAAAAAAAATATACATAATGCAGCTGGTTCTGGAGTAGGTTCCGGGACTACAGAACCTTACAGAACCGGCCAAGGAAAAACACTATTGGCGTATTCGGAAAAGATTTTCATAAAATATTATTGATGTTTCATTTCTCTCTTTCAAGTTACCATTAAATGAAAAAGAAAAAAGACAAATTCTCACAAAATATTATAATGTCAGTTTCCGAATACGCCATATTTCTTTCCGAATCTCTACATTTAGAAAGAAAAGGATAGAATCTAGTGGAATTTTTTGTTTGAATATTTATTGAATTCACCAAAAGACGTGCAAAGCGACGTATAAGTCTACTGCCACGGAGATAGTGTTCTTTATAATACAAATTTAATTACTCAATATTTTATTATATACGGACCGGAGCAAAATTCAGTGTTTTCGGGAAAACAATTTGATTCGTTAAAATATATATAATGATGGACATTCTAGAAGAAACGTGAATCTCATGTTTTTCTTGTTGCCTACTATAAAATATGTTGAGTATCGTGTAGTATCGTGCCGTTGTGTATCAGTAAATTGCAAGATAGGAAATAATAAGGTTATAGAACTCCTGGCTTCGACTTATGAACTGTGTTCTAATTTTTAATAAAAAGTGTTCTTCGTGTTTGAACAATCTTAATCATAATTCTCATATAATAGTTTGTAATTCTTGATTTCAAGAAACTTTAACAACCAAATTGACAGTGTTATTTTTAAGCCGAGATTTATTTTGAAATAAGGTTAGTAAAAAAAGAAATAATCGCTACAAATCAACATTACATTTTATTAATGTAATAATAATTTTAACAGATAATAATCATTATAAAAGTGGTTTTGTAAAGAAATTGTGATAAATTATACTCAAGAAAATGTTAGGTACTTTAAATGCATTACACAATAAACTAAAGTTTATATATTAATACAATGTATTAAAATTTATATAAATTTTTTGTTAAGTTTCAGCAAAAATTCACATAGTCAAAAATACTTTACTAATTATACAAATAAAAGCAAAAGTATGTTTGCTCAAAGTTAACTGCTTAAAAACAAACTTATTTCAGCAATGTGAGTCTGATTTCAATCCTGATGCGTAGTATTTTTGATGATTAATAATATTAAAAAATGAGAGTATACAACACATGTCATAAATAGATTTTGTTAATTACTTTTTTATCTGGCCTATTTTAATGCGTTGCACTGATTCAGAGCACAGTGTTACAGTCCTGAGACAGCAGGTGAATTTCGTATTTTAATCTTGGTATTTAAGAATAAACATCCATCTTTTTTAATCTCAAATTTAAGGTTAAAATATCTAACTTGTTTGCTGTCCCGAGATTATAACACTACGTTTCAGAAATATAATATATTTCAAGTAAAATAAATTTATTTTAATTTTATACAATATTTTTATCATTAATCTGATTAAATACTTTACATAAAATTTCAGATTTTTTTACAAAAAGGAAATTATTGAAACATTATGGAAGTTAACTTGGTAAATGTTTTACAATGTGCTGCTAGTCAGAACTCGCAGGAAATAAAATTAGCAGAAGAATATTTGCGTGAATTAGAAACAAAGGATGGCTTCTATTCCCAACTATTAGTAAGTTATTTTACATTAAAGTAGTTATTAATAATAGAAAAATAAATATTTTTATTGTGTAATATTATATATAAATGCTATGCTAATTATAATTATATATTAATATTACTAAACTGCGGATTCTGCAGTTTAGCCGGCAATTTCATTGTTTTAAATCTCATTCAAATTTGGCTATAATAATATCAATGAGAAAAAAAATATGTACATTAATATACAATTTAAGATTGAAAAATTATTATTTACTAATTTATATGAAAATTTGCAGAATGTTTTTTATAATCGTTCATATGATATAAATATTAGATGGCTTGCAATAATATATTTTAAAAATGGAGTAGAAAACTATTGGAGAGGAAGTAGAAGGTATGTATAATAAATAAATAAATAAATATATATATATATATAGGTCTTAATTATAATGTCCATGTGTTTTTTTTTCTAATATCAATTTCCATGAAAATATTTATTTTAGTTAAAAGTAATTATTTTAATAATATATTTTTCAGTTTTACGGGCGAAAGGAAATTAATTGTAAAAGAAGAAAAAGCTTATATTCGCCATCAACTATTAAATAATCTTAATGAACCTATAAAACAGCTGGCCATGCAAGTTGCTATTATCATTAGCAAAATTGTGAGGTGAGTAATTTTAATATTTTTATATTAGTAATTGTTTATAGTTTTATAACGTTAGTATTAATATATTATTGACCATTTTATATTACAGAATAGAACATAAGAAATCTCAATCTTTATTTTTGAAAACACTGATGGATATAGTGAAAACAAAGGATCAGAATGCACAATATCAGTCCTTGCTGACAACATATTTAATCATAAAAGAATTGTGGAGTATATCATTGCCTTCTGGCAAAATGATGTTGGTTGATTTATGTCAACACCTATTTCAATATTATATTCCTTTATGGGATATGAATATGCAATCATTATTTATTTTAGCATCAACAAATGAAGCAACCGTTCAAGTGATACAAAGTCAGTTAGATATAACAATGTTATGTACAAGAATACTGAAAAGAATGTTTTATAAAATTCAGAATGGTAGTTTGAGTGGAGTAAATGTGGAATGTAATAAATTTGTAGAACTTATTTTTCAGTATGTAAAAACAGCCATGGAATGTAGTTAGTATCTTTTCATTATACATTTTATATATGCAAATTTTTACAATACTTTTTGCTATAAAATTTATACAAAATATCATGCAGAACTAACACAATATTTTTTTGTAGGACAAAGATTATTATCAAGAAATATTCTCTCTGAACAATGTGATAAAATGATTACTTCTATGATCAAAGTTTTACGTATGAGAGTACATGATCTACAATTTTCGCAAAGGATATATGAGCTTGCATTGTATTATTGTTTTACAGCTGAAGGGCAATGTTTGTCCTTTGACAAATTTAGTCTTCATTGTTTACTATTGATAACAATGGGTTAGTAAATTCTTAAAATACCTTTATCTTTAATATAATATTTATAACTTTTTTATTCTTTTTATTTCCATTTACATGACATTATAACCAACAGATTTTTATTTCCCAGATGAATTTAGAATTTCTGAACCAGATTCATGGAGGTATACAGAAACTGGCATGGAAATGGATACACCAAAGGAATCTGAGACTATAAGGAGAATGTTGTTTACGCCTGAAAAACAAAAGGAACTTTGTTTGACATTAATATCAAGATATTTAATATCAAATAATATAGATGATTTTCATTTTCAAGGTATGCAATCATTTATGAAATAAAATGAAGAACCAAAAAATATTTACAAAGATTACAATTAATGATAAATTGTTTACAATTAAAACACGTGTAAATGTTGTTTATTTATTTTCAGTAAGCAACGAAGGTGGAAATACATGGAAACTTTTCTTGAAGGTAAATATATTTATTTTTAATAATTTGTAATTTATCGACAATGTATATTAATTCAAATATTATTATTTTTAGCCATGTGCAAGGCACGTATTTGTAAAATTATTTAAAGAATTTAGGGAAGTTTTTACTACTACCATAATTGAATTAGTTAAATCCCAGTGCCAACCTTTGAATCCACATGACTTGTCAACAATTTTATTAAAAGATGCCATTTATAATGCAATGGGAATATGTGCTTTTGACTTGTACGATCAGGTATTTAAATTTAGATAATTATGTTATTTATTTATTTATTTAGTAATGCATAAAATATAAATTAAAATATTCATTATCCGCAGGTTAATTTTGAAGAATGGTTACAAGTTTCTTTAATACCAGAACTGAGGTTAACAGGAGAACATAGCTGTATTCTTCGAAGTCGGATATATTGGCTAATTGGAAAATGGATAGGTGAGCAATTACAATTATAAGAATGTTATCATTTTGATTTTAATTTTTTATTTGTTTTTTTTCATTGATTTTTTACATTTTTATTGAATTAATTAATTAGTCCTTAACTGAATGATAATTCTTTAATAGGAAACTGAATGAAATATTTTAATAGATGGCAATAATTTAGATAACATTTCAGTTCTGAATACAAGGAATTTTTTTTTCAGGCAAAGATTTAAAATAAAAAAATGTTTTTCGAAGAATGTAATAAATTAATAAATAGTGAATATAGTAATATATAATAATAAATATACATTTTTAGGTGTGAAATGTGGTCAAGAAGTAAAAGCAGATATTTACAGAATATTTAAGGAAGGACTTACTACGGAAACTGATTTGGGAGTGCGAATGTCCATTTGTTTTGCTTTAAAAAATGCTTTACACGATTTTTACTTCGAACATAACAAATTTTTAACCTATTTACAACCTACATTTACCGCTATGTTTATCCTTCTTAAAGATATGGATGATTGTGACAATAAAGTAAGAAAACATAATTCTATTTCAGATTTAAGACCGATTATTTATATAACAAACAATAATTAATTAATAAATGTTTTTATATATAATTTTTATCGCGAGGTTTCCAATGTATTTGTGGTCGAATATCCCACAATGTGGGCCATTAATAATAATGACAACAGTATTAATAACAGAAACAATAATAATCAGTTGTAAACTCAAAATCTAATTATACATAAAAACAAATGTTAATATATGCAAGCTAAAATATAAATAATATATTGTTTGGTTTTAAACAACGAGCATATTTTATCATTGCAGATGCGTATATTAGCAGTACTTACGGATATAATAGAGTTGATGAGCAACTCAATAAAAGGATCAGTTCTTAGAGAAACTCTTATGGAATATTTACCTGTTTTGTGGCAAGAATTTAGTGATCATCATCTATTACGCTGCGCTGTTGTTACAATTTCATGTAAAATGATACGGGTTTGTGTTAAACTTCAATGCTTTCATATTTTTCATAATATATAAAAGAAAACAAATGTTTTCTTTAATAATTTGAAACTCAACAAAATTAATTTATTTGCAATATTTAATTATTCACTCAATAAATGTATTCATTCCTAGATTTTGGCAACTGAAAGCATGACTGTTCATCCTTTCATTATTGGAATAATACGTGAAAGTTGTGATATGGATCAAGAAGGGAGTGTTTATTATTTGGAAGATGGACTTGAATTATGGTTAACTATGTTGGATTACACACCAAGATCAAGCCCAGAAATAATGGATTTACTTCGAAATATTCCTACATTAATAGGTACTTTATTAGTCATATATTTGTCAAACATATCTACTATATTTCAAAGTCAGTTTTTGACTATTTATAATTTTTTAGTTTATAAGTAATTAGTATTGAAAAAACTTTTCATACTAATTCATTTGCTTCTTCATTTCAGATCGTTCCGCAGAAAATTTAAAGATTGTTTTGAAAATTATTAAACACTATATTATATTAGATGCTCAAGAATTTTCAAATAGTTACGCAAGTGTCATTTTTGGAACAATAAATTCAATAATCTCGGACTTGCAAAGCGAAGGAGTTGAATTTATCATGAAAATTGCTAAATTATATTTAATTGCATGTCCAGAATTTAGCATAGAGATTTTAAAACCACTTTTCCCGAGGGCATTTGTGTCAGTATAAACGTATCGATTAAAAAATTCAGAATGAATAAGTTTAAAATATTTCACGATTAATAATTAAATTATTTCCTAAATATATTTTAGGTTGACCTTTTTCGAACCGGATCCTTCCATTTCATGTAATCGAGCGTGTGTGCTTCTAACAGTTCGACTGTTTTTATTTTCTCAAGATCTTTTTGTACAGGTTTGTATAACATGTGTATAATATATTAGAATAGAAATAATTTTGTTAACTCTAACAATTTTAATATATACATTTAGAATTAAAAAAATATAGAAAGTGTGAGGGAGAGAATGAGAGAAAAAAAGAGAAAGATTAAAATTAATTATAATTTTCCTTTGATTAATCGAAAAACTTTATATTTTTCCACAGATAATGAATAGCTTAGCCTCCGATTTCAAATTATCCCACCAGATGATACATGCGAGAGTTTTTGACACGTGGATTAATTTTACAAATAAATTCGTTGGTTTAAGTGAAGATTTACAAATAATATCTTTAGCATTATGCAGTCAATTGTCTCCTTCTCCTCCATTAATTCCAAATTTTATGGAAACAGCCGCCAAAAGTATAGATATAATTATCAAAACATTAAATGATATTGATAATCAAGAACTAGATCTTATAGCAGAGTAAGTTATATTTTTCAATTGTTTAACAGGATGTATTTATGAAAATTTGTTAATAATGTATAATTTTTTAGCTTCTCCGTTGTAATGGACTCCATTAATCTAGATAGTGGATATGAGTTTGAAGTATCTGAATATACGAGACGAAAAAACAAATTAATTCAGACTGATCCATTGCAAAAAATTTCTTTAAAGAATTTACTAGAAAGTCAGGTAATTATATTATTTTTAATAATTAAAGTTTGGTTTTTTATAAATTTAAGACCATCTTATGCTTGAAGAGATTAAACTAATTTATTTTTGTATTTCCAGTTTTTCAATGAAATGCAAAAAACATGAGAGGTTAAATAGTATTAAATAATAATTGGAAAGGATTATTTTTTTACTGTGGGACGTTTCGATTCTTGGATTTAAGATCTTTATCAGGCAATTAATGGAAAGATATTATAAATAAATCAATCCATATCGAAAGATGTGTATAATTCAAAGATTAGTCGAATTGCGACTTTGTGTTTAATTAACATGTTTCCATTAATTGCCAAGAGGATTTACTAATTCTATCTTTATATATTCATTAATTAAGTTATTTTATGTGGGATAATATTTTGATGAAAATAAGATATGTCTTTAAATAGAGATCATCTTTCTTGTTTATGTTGTTCTCTTATTTTTTCTTTAAAATAATACTTTCCAATTATTACTTATATCATTTATTTGTTCAAATATAAGTTGGTCTTAATTCATAAAAAATTAGAAAAAAACTTGAACATTTTTAAATTCATTTTTCTATGATGAAAGTTTGGGTTACAATTACTAAGGGTTTACATCAAATTGACATAATTGATTTATTTACAGTCGACTTCCACACATTTGATGTTTTCGGTACCGAAAACATTCACACATTTTCTGTTCCGGTGAAGAAACTGATTGGTTGAAATAAAAGGTTGGCAGAAACTGATTGGCAGTTCCAGTCCATAAACAGCAAATGTGTGAAAGAAAAAGCAGAAAATGTGTGGAAGAGAAAATAAGTGAATGACAAATGTGTGGAAGTCGACTGTACTAATATTAATTAAAATAATCATAAAATATAATTTAATATTTAATATTTTATTTTTCAGTTAATGAGTTTCAAACAAAAATTTGGTGATCAACAATTTGATATATTAATGAACTATATTGGTGATGAAGCGCTACAACAATTAAATCAATATATTAAATTGAAACCAGACAATGATGCAAATAGTATGTTACAAGTATAACATAACATCTGAATATAGCAATGTTTTCAATAACCCTATTAAAAATGTATTAAAATATAGTATTAAATATATAAAAAAGTAGACAATAAACAAGGATTTATATATCATAATCCACTTATTGTCTACATTTTTATATGCTTTAATATGTATTTAAATATTCCATATATCTTTTTTAATAGGGAATTAATTTATTTATAAGAAATTATAGAATGTAAAACGGTACTATTTTATTTTATAAAATTGATTTAGTTGTATTAATAATGTTGTATAATAAAAGAATCTACTAAAATTGGTTGTTGATCTTTTTTACACTGAAATGAATATATCAATTATTCTTATTATTAAATAAAGATATTTATTGTATTACTTTTAATAAGTGCACCAAATCCCATCGAAAGCTGTTTTACTTATCTGGTTCGTAAATCAGTTTAATTTGGTAGCACTAGTATTGAAATAAAAACATATTTGTTGGAGAAGGATATAAATGTGTTATGTTGAAATTTATGCTTTTAACAAGTGCTACCAACTTAAATTGACTTACAAAACAGACCTCGAGACGGCTCGTGTATGGAAATTCACGATTAGTTAGCTCATGATAGTATCGCCGTTCTTTTTCCTCAAGCGTATTCCAATTAAATGTATTATTATCTTATTTGTCACCAAATAATTCCACGTATCTTATGTATGGCATGTTTCAGCTCGAATAAATTCATAAATTAAAAAAAGGATAGGTAATCCTCTTCACATGAGTGCATCCTTTTTTAATTTACTTGCTTGAATGACGTGCTTACGATATGTCATTTTGCATACGTTCTCAAACGCACAATTGTTAGATTAATGAATTTAATTCCATTAATTAATTGAAAATAATTAACTCATTTAATTAATTATATCTTAATTAATTTTCCAATTAATAAAATTTATTGAATAAAATTACCTAACGTATCAATTGTGTGTTTAATAACGCATTCTGTTTGTAGAATGACACGCTGTAAACACCCTTCGGAACACAAACAATTTATTCGCTAATTCCTTGCGCGAAATTGTGAGGTGACTAAGTTGTGGCCGTTTAGTGCATCTCCCCCCTACATTATTTTAAAGTTAATTCTTCTACATCTTATTGCCTCCTAGCGGAATATTCTTCAATTATCCCACAGCTGTCGCGCCGTGTAAAATTTAGTGATAATAGGGTTATGTGTAATATCACCTCTGTATCTTCTGTATCATAAGTTCAAGTTTTATCAAATATTACATCGGTAAGTTTGATCAATAAATGGCATTCTGTTAAAATTTAATGTATAAATTTTTGAACATATGCTATATCGTTTGATAAAAAGTATACCTATATTACAAGGTATACTAAGAATATCATTATACAAAGAAAATCATAGCGTGTGGTCAGCTAAAAATATTATACTTTATTATGTATTTAAACAGATTTACTTTAATAAAACGATTTCGCGTTGTATTCATCTACAAATTCTGTATTTATTGAATCAGGTTATGACTAAAGTGTTATTTATTACTCCAAATAATGGTTTATTTACATTACGTTGAATTTAATGAAATACCTCCCGCACTGTCAGTCGGTACTATGTAATGTCATTTAATTTGCTTTGCATTTATATCGAATATACTTACATTCGTATATTCTTTTTATATGATAAATCCCGTTCAATTTATGACATTTAAATTTTGTTTATTTTCTTTCGATGTATTATAGTTAAATTAATATATATCTAATAATAACAAAAAAAAATCAGAAAACAAAGAGACGAATTATAATTAAATTTAATATTAAACTTAATTTTATAGTTGAATGATAAAGATATAATTATTAAAAAGATTATTTCAATATAATTTCTTTTTATGCCAATGGATATAATCGTACGGAAAAATGTTATTTTAATTATATAACTATTTTATATGTATAAACACTGTGTTTTGTATTGGTTTACATGTTGTAATTAGTTTAAATTTTATATATAATCATATAACACAATGATGTCAACTTTCTTATTTTATTATTTATTTATTGTTTTTGTAATTTTTATGTATAATAGACAAAATATCACTTTTAAGTATGACATTAAATTTATTATCATTCCTTTTAATGATATAAATATTAGGTCTTGAGTATAAACTTTATTATTTTTATACTAAGAATTTTAAATATATTATGTATTAAGTAAGAAAAATACAATTTTTAATATATTTATTATGTTTAGACAATTGTTCTTACTATTTCAATTTAAAGTGAATTTATTTTTACGATAACACACTGTAATCATGTTATCAATATTATTAATATTTGTTTATTTATTTATAAGTAATAAATATTGTAATTAAATGTTGTATTTGTGTTTTTAAAGCTATATATGGTACTAATAGCTACTGACTAAATGATTATTCGATATTAAATTAAATAATTATTATGATTTTGTAGCAGTTTGACTAATATTTTAAAAATGATTTCTTAAAATGGAAAATTGTGAAACAAAATATACGTATATTATATAATTATTAATTAATGTTTTCATTGCAAGTTTATTAATTTATTAGTTTCGTGTCATTAACATCAGCGTAATATGTGGAGTATATAAAAAATGTTGCAATTGGTGCATATGAACTTTTCATTATTGATACTAATTCCTGGCTGTAAAATTATAGACTTGTTTATTTTACAAAGTGCGGGGGTGGTTGATAAAACGGACGTACAGTCAGTTTTTCAGAGGAGGCGTATTTAACGTTATCAATTGATAGTAAATTCATTAACATATATATATTGTATTGTTTTCACTGTCACTGAATACGTGACAAAAAAAGAGACTACTTTACTGTTTTAAAAACATGATAATTTTTTTTATTTGGTAATAAAATTTTAATCACTATAAGTTCAATAAAAATTCATCAATATGTCTATTACAGTTTCTTATTATTTAAAATCTACAAATTAAGGTCATTTTTACTTTGTAATTGAAAAACTAATACAAATTATGTCAAGCTTACACAAGACATTAATTTCTCCCACAATTCTTTTCTAAGTGTACATTTCAGAAAATGAAAAGATTCATTTGAACAGTTTTTTTCATTATATCCTGTAAAATTTCGGTGCTTTTATTTTAAATTCTGTTTTTGTTAAGGAATTGGAATTAAAAAAAGTATTGAATGAAGATATCGTTATTTGAAAAAGCAATTTTCTTTTTACAAGTTTCAAAATCTTATTTATTTCAATAATATTTATACACATGTAGAGTCATTTGTTTTGCAATATTCCTCATGGAGTGAAATTTATTAATTGCTGTCGTTATATTTTACAATCACTGGGGGGATATGGGCGCAATAATAGTAGTCATATCCTTCTGATATGATATAGTATTTTAAAGTTATATTTCAAAAGAAAACGCGTGATCAAGGAACAGTACTCACTGATTCTGATTACACAAAGAGAAAAGATTAAGAAAATTTACTAAGATTGTTAGTAAACAGTTACGTACTTGAAAATATCCGAATTTTATGTATTCAGCATATTATAATATTTTACATTATTTTTACAAATTTCTGAATACAATTTTTTTCAAATTTTCTCTATATGTTTACAAACGATGTTTTTATTTTGTACACGCTTGTTAGTTTTCATGGTAATTAAAGCGTATAAAATTTAAAACTGACGTTTGGAGAATATTATAAGAAATTAACTATACAATCCGTTGGTTAGTAACTTGCTAGTAACTTGTTTTAACATTTTTTTTTAAGTTTACTTTTCTTTTCGCAGAAGTATTCTTCTTTTCACAAATACCCGCAACTGGAAACATTTAAGCCACACCCCCTCTCACCGTACCGCTTAAACAAATACCACTGCTACTGTCGATTGTAGGCGTAGGGCGGTGGTAAAGCGCGCAGACTGCTGACCACGAGGTAACGGGTTCAATTCCTCGACAACGATATTATTTTTCTTTCAATACTTTATTTAAAATACTATATCGCATTATAAGACAAATACTATTATAACGACCACGCATATCCTCGAGTAATTATAAATATAAAAAATGTTAGGTAGCAAAATTTAGCAATAAATGTTTATCGGTACCAATGGGGGTTTCAAATCACAATTGACGTGGTAGATCAGTGTGGAGAGATGAGGGCGGACGGAGGGGGGGGGGAATAATATCGTTGATTGTGATTGTTAAAAGCGAACGCGAAGAAGGACGGTAGCGGCCGGGGGGGATCCGCGCGTCGCTGCCTTTGAATGGTTGCTAAATTCGCGGAGGCGCGCACGGGCGACAAAGTTTGTGCGCGCGAGAGCGGTGCTGCTGCTGGCGCGCGCGGGGGGCCCTTGCTCTCGCTTCGGGACACCCAGTAGAGCAACGTGTGTACGCGTGCCTGTGCGAGGGTCGGCGCATGTTGGTAGGAGACGCCAGCCGTGTTCGCGTATCGATCGCGAGCCAGAAAACTACCCCAGAAAGGCGCAGTGTTTCGAAAGACTCCCGGCACGGTGTTCGTGCACACCCGCGCGTTATTCGTGTCAGCTCGCCGAGAGCGCCGTAACGCTCGTCGTTTTGTTGTTCGCGTGGCCAGTGCAGTTGGCAGGATAATTTAAACGCCCCCGCTACCTTCGTTCCTCCCGATCTTATAGGTAATCAGTCATTTATCTTTTTAAATATTAACTTCCCAATTTCGCGTCACCTCCGCCTCCTCCCTTCCCATCCTCCTCTTCTTCTTATTCCGTTCCGTTTTACTCTTTCGTCGTTTGGGTACCGTGAACGATCGAGCGGCGAACGTCAATGACGGCGAAGTTTTAATTGGTTGATTGGCCGTTGAGCGGCGAGGAAATCCCCGGAAGGGGGTCCGCCGCTCGAGTGGCACTTTTACCAGCGGCGATCGGGCCGCGGCTCGCGCTTTTCGCCAGGCAAAGATAACGCTACGCAACGAGCGGGACCCATTCGGCTTCGGCGCGCGTCACGGGGGGGTTACATTTTCGAGCGCGCTTAATACGCGCGCCGCGGTCTCGCTTCGCGTTCAATAATCCTTGCGCGCGGTCTTTGTCTGATCGCGTGCAAGGTCACAATTGTCATTACGCGATGACGACGAAAATGCAAGCGCGCTCGATTTCGCCCGGGGTGCCCTTACTAGTTTGCCCGCGCGTAATTGCTCCGGGGGGGAACCAGTTGATAATTTACGCCGTGGCAAAAGTTGTGACGAATTTCCGCTGTGACAAATCAACTGATATCTCGTAGCGTCGAGGCTTTTTACTAAAGGAATATAATACTCTCTTTTTTTTTTACTATAAATAACAGCAGCGCGCGGAAATTGAAAATTTCCGCCTGTGACATGGAGTGAAATGTCATTCGTCTATTAGTCACCTCGATGATTAGCGGTTTTTTTTCCTTCTTTTTTTTTTGGAATATCTTTAATTCATTATTAATTCGTTCTTTTCGGAATCTAAGATACAATTTTCAACTTTCTAGGTCTATTTCATGATTATGCATTAGTTTTTGAAAGGTAATTTTTATTTATTTTCACAATTTAAGGCAATCATGTCAGATCCGTGGCAATGCCGCGAAAATCCGGGATAAATCTCTGGCGTTCGTAAACATTTGATACGGAACGGGGGTAAGTGGCGGGGGGTGAGAGAGCGTTGCCGGGGAGAATGGGAAAAAAATCATCGGTCAGCGGTAATGGCGATGGCGCGTTATTAAAGCAAATAAATGGGAGCGTGCGGTGGATCACGAGAGTCGCTGGCGTGGAAAGCGCACACGTAGGATAAATAATCATGTGACCGTGACACGGTCTTCTCGTAAGCGGAAAATGCACGCGAACGCGATTGATCGATTCAAAATGGAAAGTATAAAATGCGTTTACAGGATGACCGCTCCTTGTCAGAAATTTTAACGCTTAATTGTTTCTCTCAAATTTATTGCTCTCTTTTTTTCGCCCTTTTTTTTCTTTTTCTTTTTTTTTTTTTTTTATTAAATTACTTTTTTTTTATTAATTTAAACTTTGCGACTTTTTCCAGCACTACCGACCGTTACGACGGATAATGAAATGAAGCGTACTTTTTATCAAAACAGAATTATTTTCTTTTTGTTTGCTAGTTTTACAAGTTAAAGTGTACTTTTTGCGTTGCGAATCAGGTTTGGATAAATTTTATTGCGGAATTTTTGGGGATCAAAATGTCGTGCGTTCAATAGCAAATTATTTCTAATGGACTTAATGAAGATTTTACTACGCCCAGAGGAAAGGTGTGATAAGGATTATTAATATGTTGATAAGTTGATGTGGTTGAAAAAATTGAAAAAATTATCATGTTAAGTTAGCGAAACGTATCGGTTTGTCGAGAATTATTGTTTGAAAGCTGACAATACTTGTCAATATTCTCGTACGTTCCGCTAACTTAAGATAAGTGGGTTTTTTTTTAATTCTTTCAGGTATACGTCCACTTTATTAACGCGTTAACAATTTTTATTATATCGTTTCTTAAATGCAAAAATTATGGATGAAGAAAAAATGTTAGAAGGTGATTTATGTACATGTTCTTGTAACACTGAAAGAAATAATTCTTCATACTTTCTTTTGTTATAAAATAATAGGAAAACTTTTATCAGCTCGATGGGGTTGCATAGTCATTTTTCTATAGTAGCTTTTCCACAGAAATTCTTCTCTATTGATTCTGAATTCAATGTCTTATACCCTACTTTTATAGTAAAATCCTGACACGAAATATTAGAACCATTTAGAATTCGATCCTACATGGTTGCAGTGTTAGAATTTGTTAGTAAAATTGATTCCAACATTTTCCTGAGTGTAGCTAAAAAGAAATTGGTTGTACTACACATGAAATTATTATAATGGCTATTAATGTACACCGAGAAAAATAAATAGCATATTTAGCAATAAATCCTGAAATACTGAACCTATACGTTCTTTGTATGTGTATCATTTATAATTTTTGGGAATTTTTTCTATACACATTGTATAGTATTCTATGTTTATAGAACTGTATGCATTACATATATTTAGTTTTTCCATAAATTATTACAGTTACACCTACAGAGTACATATAGGTTCAATACCCAAGAATTTATTGATAAATATACTATTTCATTTTTCTCAGTGTACCCATGTAGAAAATCTAAAGCAAAAACGTACCAATTTGTTCAGAATTCTTAGAAAGCTGACACTTTTTACTAACTTGGGATAGTATTTCTTCAACTTTTTCCAATACAAGACCAGTTTACTAGCAATTTTAGTAATTTTTATTCATTTTTTTTTCTCCTCATGTCTATGCTCAATTACACCGAGAAAAAATACCAACATTTTCTTTCCTACCTTGCAATATTAGAAATAATATTTAAATAATTATAAATGCGTTAGAAAAAATGGGTAGATTTATTCGATTTGGTATTGTACACAATTTTCAATACATTACGTCCGAGTGTATTATCTATTTTATAGTCGTCTTTGTTCCGTCGTGTACGCGAGGTCACCGAAGAAGAGTCCCATGAGAAAATGAACGTCGCTTTAAAGCCAAAGAGGATGCCATCAATCTTTCGGTGGGATTCTGATTAAAAATAATACATTTTGATTTGTCGACGAAGCAAATTTATTACTCGCTGGTGATAATTCAGTTCGTCGAAGGTTCGGAAAAAAAAAAATTTCCATGTATCGACGTTAATGCGATACCTTTCGATTAATTATCGATAATACGTGAAGTTCGAAACTTGTGGTCTCCGAGGAAAAAAAGCGAGGAGAATATTTTATAAATGGTGAATCGCGGTTATTTTTAGCCTTGCACCTTTCTTTTTTTTATAAGTCGGTATTTGGTTACAGCTCGCCGAAAATTTGGTTGTTTTTCCGGGCGCGATGTCGCCTTTTTATTTCAATTTAAGGCCATTTCCGAAGGGTGAATAGTTTTTACCATTAAAGGTACACCGAGGGAAAACTGTTTGAACAGATTGTAATCTTTTTTTTTTAATTGTATTTTGGGGACGTAACGGATAAAGTTACAAAAGTAGAATAAAAAATTGGAAAATGTAAAATTATAAAATGTTTCACTTTATTTTTAGAAATTTTTGAATATATTGTACAATTTTTTATTCTACTTTTTGCAACCTTATCATGTCCTCAAATTACAATGAAAAATTTCAATTTTTTTAACATTTTTTCTCAGTGTAGTAAAAGCAACAAAGTAAGATC
This sequence comes from Leptoteleia sp. ZL-2020, assembly GCA_022817305.1. Lineage (NCBI taxonomy): Eukaryota > Metazoa > Arthropoda > Insecta > Hymenoptera > Scelionidae > Leptoteleia > Leptoteleia sp. ZL-2020. The sequence continues at coordinate 355 of JABFPN010001469.1, read as the reverse complement.
AATTTTTAGTATTTCTTCCACTAATTATTAGTATTTCTTCCACTAATTTTTAATATTTCTTCTACTAATTTTTAGTATATCTTCCACTAAAAGTTATGTCATAATTTCTCCAAATTTTACTATCATTTATGGCAGAAATATTTACTTCTCCCATATATTCTTCAATCGGTACAACAAAACAATAATTTCTGGTATTATTCCCATTTTTCCCGGTGTTTCAACCATCCGTTTGTACATGTCAGTTTTAATCAGGAAGCGAAATATCTTTTTCCCCGGACAGCTGACACGCGCGGGCAAAATTTTGAAACCGAACCGCTAATTAATTAAATCGTTAAATTCCGTAATTGCGAGCGAG
>JABFPN010001468.1:0-28984 GCA_022817305.1 Leptoteleia sp. ZL-2020 | reverse complement strand
TATATATATTTCTTTTTCTTTTCTTTATTTTACAGTTACTTTGTTTATTTTACAATTACTCTTTACACTTATCAAAAGTGTCATTAAATTGTACTCCAGAATAAAATACAGTTATGAAATGATTAAAATTAATATAGACGTCCAACTTATTAAATGAATTTTTAATGAATTATCGGGATCGTTAGCGATATTTGCGAAACATTACTTTAAATAATTGTAATGTATTAATGAAATTGAAATGTATACGTATAATAAATAGTTTTTTAATGACGAGGCTAAATAAAGTCGGTGTTGATAAATTTGTATTTTATTGTAGGTTCCCAATCGGTGAACAAAGAAACTGTCGAATCTGCCGAGCCAGAAATCGCAAGCCACACTTCTAACCACACCACGAATAAGCGCATCAAGAACAAGAAAAAGCGCGAAATTCATCAAGAGTTCACTCATTCTTGGATGGTTGGTGCTTTGAAAGGCCATACTTCGCCTATTTTAGATATTAATATGTCAAGTAACGGAAAGTTCCTCGCTAGTTGTGCCGAAGGTATTTATTATTAATAATTTTAATTTAATTTATAGTTAAAAAATGAAATTTAGTCATTTCATTCGTTTTATTCGCTAATTGAAGTATGTTGATTTTGATTTCTTTGATTAACATTTCCTGATTTTCTTTTGTATTATATTAACTAAAAAAATTGATTAAATAACAATTCTATTATTTGTTAGAAATGTACATTAAAATAATTATATATTAAAATTATAATAAAGTAGAGATTTAAACATTGAATATCAAATAATTTGCCAGTATTAATTTATATTTATAATTAAATTAAAATGTCAGTCCAATGTAAATTATAAAGTTCAACAAATTTATAGCTCAGCATGGCTCTTATGTTTTGTAATGTAAGGTTAAAGGTCAATAGTCTATTGCATGATGAGGAAGAGAATAATTTCAAGTTGGTAACCTGAATCAAAAACCAGGTACTACCAACTTTGCAACGTTTATTATCCGGTTGAATATAATATTTTATTTCCAATATAAATGTAAAACATTTATGAATCTTCAATCTTAATTATTATACTTGCGTTTCAAGCTGGAAATATATATATTTAGTTTTAAAAATATACGTATATAACGCTTAAAATAGATCTTAATTTCGTCTTTCATATTCTTCAATTTATTTGACTGATGTGTACATTAAATATGATTCATATTAAATTAATTTCTGCAAAGTGAAACCAGAAATTAAAATGAAAACTATTAGACAAAATTAATATAATAATTTTAGCATTACAACAGAATTACATTTGGATTTTTTTAATTCATATATAATATATGAGTTTTGAAGTTAATATGAATTAATTTGACTTTGTTTTACATTGTATAAATTAATACTGATTACACTAAAATTATTATATAATTTTGAAGTTATAAACTATATATAACATACTTCAATTAAATCACACTTATTTGTAAATAAAATTTTGACGAGCAAAAAGGAAGTTTGATATAGTCTCATGTTTTTGAATACTGATTGCTTTTTATATATATTTTTTATTAATGCAAAATAAAGGACCATTTAATCACAAAAAAAGGAAAGAAAGTATATTTGAATTACGAACATAAAGACATCATATCATTTCTTTAATTAAAAAATAAAAGATAAAATATAGAAAAGTATAAAAATGGCCTTTATTTTGCAAATGCTCCCAGCACGCTTTGTTATAAAGAAAAAAAAAAGTACTTTACCAAAAATCTTTCGATTAATTTGTTACTTAACAATTTATTTTATTTTTGTGATTGCTATATTAACAAAGTATTAATTAAAATACTTCATTACTAACATCTGCATTCTTTTATTAAAATCTACGTTTAGAAAAAGATAATGAACAAATTAAAATTGAACAAAATTGATAAGAACATTGTTTTATTACTTAACAAAAAAAAAAAAAAAAATTCTAGATATTTGAAAGAATAAATGTATCTTCACTCATTTGTCCGAGTTAATTATAATATACTTACCTAATTGCAACATTAATTCCTTTGGATCTTTTCTCTCAATGTATTAAAATGATATAATGAGTATGATTATAGTTTAATTTGTATTGCCATTAAAGTTGCTTTTAATTGGTCATTCTATTATTACTTAATAAATGAATTGAACATCTTCTGAACACTCAAATTATGCATTGCGTGACAGAAACAAGAAAACGAGGATCATTGGGTACTGCCTTATAAAATTTTTAAATTATTAATATTAAATGTCAACCTTCAAAGTTGTAATAGGTCAAATTCCCACCAAAAATACAATTAATGAATAATAAATATTTATCAAATTGATAAACAATTGGCAATAATAAATTTGAAAGGAAGTTAACTGCAAAAATTTATATTGAAAAGAATAACATAATTTAAATCAATTAAATGTTTTTAATTTTATCTAACAAATATTTATTTTTAATTTTGTCTTTACATTAAATCATTGTCAAACTTATTGGAACTCATTCTATTGATTTTATTGATTATTCTTAGAATCATAAAAAGGAGTCCCAGAAAATTGTCAGTAAACACTGGACTGCATAAAAACCAACGTGACACATTTTTAAGAACTTCAAAATTTATGTCACTGTTTTTAGAACAAAAAAATTAAGAAACTCAATATTCAAAAAATTGTTTGAAAAATCTTACTTTTAACAAATTACTTAATTAATAATAACTATCAGATCATTTTCTGTACCGTCTCAAAATCCATGCATTCAAATTTACATAATTTCTTTTGTTCATGACAATTAATCTTCGTCGTTATCATGTTGTAACACGGGCACTGACCTACACCTAAGAAGAACCAAATGTTTATTTTGGTAAAAATGTTCCCCAACTTCAAACAACCGGCAACATTTCACTTGTCGAGGAACCTTTTCATATTAAAGAAGGACTGATATTTGAAATGAAAGAACAATTAATTGGATAGGCGATTCAACGCCGATTGTTTCGTCATTACGAAATCATTTCTTCCAACGCTCGGTCGCGTGAAACGGCTCAGCTGAACTTCCGCGAATCGGCGATGAGAATTAGACAGAGGAACGCGAAGTGAAAGAGAGAGAGAGAGAGAGGGAGAATAGAGGGAGCCTATAAATGTTTACAGGCGAGGACGATTCCGGAATTGAGTGTTTTAATATAAAAGTTGATTTTTCACATTTTTCACATTTGATAATCTAGACAAACTTAGATACTGTTTTAAATCAGGATAACGTATCACTTTGTCAACAATATTACTTGAGAGCGGATAAAATGTTAAAAAAAATAAAACCTTTTATTATTATGGAATTACGTGAGTTTTAGAACATACGATTTCGGAATCATCCGTAAGCACCTTTTGGCATATTCCAGGTTGAACAATTTCTCACTGAATTTGTTCAGTCTCGAATACGCCAACTATTTTGGCCACGTTCCAAAATTCACCGGTAGTGCATCCTCTTCTGGCTTATTGAAATTTATACGCCAGCTTCGCTAACGCCAGTGCTGGCGGTAAATTTTGGAACATGCCTTTTGGGACTCTTTTTTTTTTTCATCCCCTGTCCTCCTTTACTTTCGCGCGCAGTCGCGAGAGCGAAACGATTTTGATGCGACCAAATTAGCGGAATCGCAACGGAACGTTCGGTAATAGGCGTCAATTTTGAAGTAGGTCGTCTAAGGAGAAATCCGGTGGAGTGTGGCCGCGCGCACTTGATACTGTTATTTGAGAGAATGAACACCGGCGTCGCGATAGTTCGCTTTGGTTGGTTCTTTTCGACAATTAATTTTTATAACAATCGGCCTTCCTCGCGCTGCATTGGTCTAGTTAATCCAGGGCCGTTCCTTTTTGGTTCACGCTTTATCAGTTTCCTTTGGCTTCTTTTTTTTTTCTCGCGCATTCTTCACGTTGCATGATTAATTGTGCCACTGTGGACTTCTGTAGCGTTTCGAATGTTCATTTTCTTGCGGTCTTCCACCCGGGAAGTTCACTTCGGTTGCTCGTTTAAATCAAATGAAAATGTTAATTGTTGAAATAATAACCGGTGCTTGTAATTATCCATTTAAATGGTTTGCAATTTAAATAGAAAATCATTTACTTTGTTAGAAAAAAAATTAACACTTTTTGTATATAATATCGTATCATTGATTTTAAAGATTAAGCACTGAAATGGTGCAGTAATACACAAAGAAAAATGTGACAGAAGCTATTACTGTTTTTAAGTTTGTTTTGGTTACGCATCTTTAAGTAAATATTACCGTTTTTAGAAGCAAAGACACCAATTTTGAATGTCAAACTTTTGCTTTTAAAGAACAGTAACTTTTATTGTAAAACAGACGTATAACTGAAACAAAGTTAAAATTGTTGACCTTAATATTTATAATTGATAATTAATTAATTTTTATCTCAATTTGGAATATACAAAGAAATACGTTTACGTAAAAAGAAGAATGTTTCCAAGTTATCAACAAGATGATATACATTAAGATTATAAATGATAAATCATTTTAAATGCAACAAAGGTAGTTTAAATGATGAAATCTCGCTCCTACAGTTCTAGATAATACAATTTAAATGTATTTTTCTTTAACTTTTATAAGAAATAAATCGGAACAATTTTTGATTTTAATGTAATTATTATTGTTATCAAAAGTAACAGGAAATTGTTTTATTTAATACATCAATTTCGGTAACAAAATACCCATATGGTGCGTGTGGTATAAACACCTGTATAAAGTATAATGGATACTGTTATATTACACAGCATTAATAACTGTATTTACACTGAGAAAGAATTATGAAAAATGCTACACTTTCTATCGAACGCCAGATGTATTTGTCTCATTTTATGAAATACTATACCAGTCTAGTAAAATATATTGAAAATATTTTTATGGTTTTATATATATATATAAATATAACTTTTATATTATCAATTTTTACAATATTAATCAATTTTTACAATAAATTCTATATTATTTACAATTCTGCCTTCCTCAATAATAATGTTTTTAAATAACAATAGACAGTGGAACTGTAAACACGTTTTTCTTAAAAACAAATTTAGCTTGATATCCATCTCGATTACGTATTATCAATAAAAAGAATTCTTATCGGTAATGAATACAACAAATTAAATAAATATACTTCTTACACTCGTTAATAAATAAAACCAATACATTAACTTCGCCTCCCCCCCTCACCCATCTAAAGCAACATTTAACCCGATCTATTCTACATAAAAGTTATCGAATCGCGCGTTGGAAAACCATCGGGGACCTCGCCTCCGTTATATCATCCCGAGAATGAAAGAAATATTGAACAACCGACAACTTACAATTAAATTAATTAAACGGGACGCCTTTAATTAAACAGTTGGAAACGAACGTTTGCGTTTGTTCGTGTAATAAAGTTGCCGCCTGTGAGAAAATGATAATGATTTACGATCGTCTGCGCGCCGTCTGAGAAGCGCAGAAAAAGAACGCGAAGAGTGAAGGGGTCAGGGGGACGGGGGAGAAGGTGTAAAGTTTGTACGAATGCGCGGGATCGAACGGTCGTACACGGCGGTTTCGTAACTCGGCGGGTCGTCTCGTTCGAAAATGCCCGCGCGACGGACTCGCACAAGCGCGAGTAACGGTAACTCCCCTAGAGTGGGTTACTGTGACTCGGCTTGTCGCGCGGCACGCCGTTCGTGCGTGCCCGTCGATTCTGTTACATCAAGGCACGAGGATTATTTAAATTTCAATTCTCGTAATCTATCGGCAATTTTTGCATTTTTCCGGTCCGAGGTTCCGTGGGTGAATTGTGGGCGTGTTTTCTATGCGGACTTTTTCAAAACCGCCGATCCGATGAAGCAATTCGTGGCGCGCTTATTGAATTCGCTTGAAAGATGAACGTGTATGCTTTACGACGAGCGAAAATTAAAGTAAATAAACGAGTTTTTTTTTTATTTTATTTTAATTTTACAGTTGAATTTATGCATTTAAAGACTTAGATGAAATGAAACATTGAATTGTATTAAATAATGAAAATTATATAAATTAAATTAATAAACTAAAAATTGGTTTAATTAAATTATCAAAGTATTAGTTTTATTAAATTATTTTAAAGTTTCTTATATAAAATTATTTTATGTTTCTATCCTTTATTTTAAAATTTATACTATACGAATGAAAGTAACGTTGCATTTTAAATGTATAATATTGGTTTTTAGGGTTTTAGATGTAATATCTTTTGATGTAACACTTTATGTATTGAATATAAAGGGGATTTTCACTGAAGTATAAAATTTTTAACAGTGTAATTGTGGATACACGTGATAAAGGTTTAACAATGCTAGCTGTCTCCAGGAGGCATTCAGAAACTGTGTCATGTTATTTTTAACATTTTACGATTCCATCTTCTTTTGAAACGATTGTTAAACTTTATTTAAAATCTTTTTTTTTCTTCTCTCTCTCTCGTTGGATTTTTGAGCCATTAATATTAATGATTTATTACCCGGGTAATTTATTAAATTATACGATTGCAAAATTAATAATTATTTCACTAAAATGAATATATTTATTATAAAGGAAGTTTACAGTTTTTTTTTGTTATAAATAAAATAGAATAACTGTAAATCAATTCAATATCAATATTCGACTTTTCATGAATATTAAATATATATATATATATTATTTGTCGTTTTCAGTCTTAATAAATTGTTTATAATACTCATCCAAAAGCACGTATCCTTATATGCTTTTTCTGCTCCATTCCTCTAATTAATATCCTCCAATTAAATTTCAAATTTTTTCCAAGCACACCGCCAATTTAGCAAACTTATTAAAAAATTACTTATTATTTTCTCTCTCTCTCTCTCTCTCAGTGTAACCTGATACACCATTAATCGAAATTAATTTACGAAATGATCATCACATGACCAACGGACATTTCCCTCGTCATTCCTACCACTGTTTTCCCCCGCGAATTGCAATTCTCTTGCAATCGCCTTAATTAAATTACCCCGAATAATCGATACCATTAATTGGCGACCATTAATCTATATGAAAAAAAAAAAAAACCTTCGTCCCTTTATAAACGGCGGGTAATGTCAGGGTCGATACAATTTCAATGTCTGCGATCAATTTTACGCCGATGAGCCAGCACAATTAATGCGACGTCGAGCAACCGTGAGCTATTAATTTCGGTCGGCTGCGACGGGCCGCGCACGTGAGGCAGAAACGCCGCAGATTCTTTCGCAAAGGAGACCGGACCGATTATATCGGGATGACTCGGCGCCCCGAGCTCCGATGTAACGATAGAATAATGCCTCCTTCGGACAATGTCTCCCGCGACAAAGATCTCGCGCGCCCCCTTTCTCCCGTCTTCTGCGTCTGTCTTTCGCGCTCGCCGCTGGTGACCGTGGGGGACACGCGAATGTCCACAAATGGACCGCTTATTGGCGCGCTCCAATCGTCCGAGTTCTGTTCCGTCCGCCTTGCTTCAATGTCACAATAATTTGGACATAAAAGAAGCGGACGCTTTGTGAAACTTTACGAATGGGATGTTTCAAATTTCGCGCCAAAAACAACGGCCATTTATCGCGTGATCCTTGGAAGCATTATTAATTTGCGTTATTTAGTTAATGTATCGGAAATGATTGTTGCTAAATGACGAATATATGCATGGTACAAATGAAATATATATGGTCCATATATGTTTTAAAAATAAGGAAATAAAAAATTGATATGAAAATGTTATTGTTTTATATTGAAATCAATTGTTAAGACATATTATATATTCATATATGAATGTTTTATTTTCATATATATTGTTAACATATATATGGACCATATATGTTTCATTTTTTAGGCTATCGTGGTATTGAAGGTTATTTATATTATTTTATGTTCTTTTTTGTATTATTTGCTTTTGTTTAATGCTACACTTGGATTGTTTGAAAAGTAGACTTGAGGATGAAACGGTCGGAGAAGCGAAATCTCAACGACGGTCAAAATTTTCGGATGGAGTTATTTTACTTCGACGCATTCATGGGCACAAACAGCATAATTCTATCCTCGTTCGATTATTAAGAAATCCTGTTATTTCAGTCTCGTTTCGTTAGCGTTATTTGTGAAAGAAAAACGACGGAGGTGGAGCCTTGACGGGTTCAAAAGGATGGAAAATAGAATTCCGTTTAAGTCCCGTTGCGTGTGGAAGTTAGAGAAAAAACACGAAATTATCAAGTACACAGAACGAAACTATAAAACTGAGTTTCATTGGGACCGTAATAATTCATTAATATGTCATTTCACGTGTTCAAAAGTGTGCTCGCTTCGACGACTTCATACTTTTCACCAAAGTGTCCTTGGTTTTATTTCAATTTAAATGAAAACGGCACGAATTTTATTTCGTTTAGAAAATTAGGATAATTTGTATTCACTTGTTTGTTTAATATTATTAGTATTGTATAACAATTTGTGTTGCAAGTATTAGTATTAAAATTGCGTATTAAGATGAATTGGGCTATTGAAAGTAAATTTTACTTTTGATTATACTGAGAAAAATGAAATAATAAGAGCTACTATACTTTTTGGCATTCTGAGACCCTATGCTCCAATGTTAAGAACTTTGACAGTCTGGTAAACGGTGTCACTTTGTCAAGTACCAATTATCAGAACTCTGGTGCTTCTTGTCACATTGTCGAGCATTATTTTATACAAGAACACATAGAGTCCAGGATTACCATATTCTTTTTCTCAGTGTACATTTCATTTTACTATTTATTATATTATTACTTATTATTGTTTCCAAGCATATCCTCATCTCGACAATAAATGTTAAATAACAAGTCTAAAAGTCGATTTATTGTTTCTCAATATGTCGTTCTCAAATAGAAATAAAAAACATACACCGTTGTTATACGTACACATGTATAAACTTTAAACGTTTCTCATTAGACTGACAGTTGACTAATTTGAAGCACTTACCATAAGCTATCCTAATGCTATATTGTGTGAGAGTCATTACAAGCTCATTTGTTATTTGACCACCGTTTGGTATAAAAAATAATAATAATGATAGTACAGCAATAATAATAATGATATTGATAACAACAATTAATAACAATAAATGTCACTAAAACAAAGCGATGCATGAGCGTGGTGAAGCTATCATCTACTATTTTAATGTAACATTCATATTGATACATTAATTTACCTCACATAACCGGCCTCATTAACATTAACCACCGATTCTATAACGGCTCTGTTTTGTGTGTGACCTAAAGATATCAGCTTGGCGAACGAAGAAGCGGACTACGAGTACGCGCGCACCCACCGCGACGGGATGTCCTCGAGCAATGACAGCGGCTTGAACACCACCGACAGCAGCCAGACCTCCTCACCGGGAAAGAGCCAACCGCTAAGTCGTCGACAGCGTAAGAATCGGACGAGACTTCAGCGGGAGCAACAACAGGAGAGCCGGGGTCTGAAGATCGCCATCTGCCGGCATAAGATGTCGAAGGACGAGCGTGAAAAGAGCAGCAGCTCGGAGTCGGGCATCGGGTCGCAGGACTCGTTGAAGAGCGACGAGGTGCAGCAGGAGAGCAGCAGTCTCAACGAAGACGAGACCAGCGACGGCAGCGACATCAAGGAGCACGATGCCGAAGTGAGCAAGGTGGCGCACGAGGCCAGGATGAGCAAATTTTGCAGTCCAATCTTCTCCCACCGCTTCTGCCTTGCGGAGTGTCTCGTGCGCCACCACAAGCTGGCCGAGCTCGATGACCTGCTGATCCTCGATAAGCTGAACCGCTACGTTTTGACCGAGGAGCAGCTGATTAGGAACGGCTTCCCAATGATATACGAGCCGGAGAGAACTGTGCTGGATCCCCTGCACAAAACCACCACCAAGCAGAAGGACATCTTCTGCAACAAGTTCATGCTGCCGAACGGGGTCTACTTCAAGAACTGGCGACCCAAGCGTTACGTTCGGAAGTCCCGCGACCAGGACAACTCTTCCGACGACGAGGAGAGTTACGCTCCTGGCATCATCAGGGCCCAGGAGAAATTGGGCGGAATCGTGGACCACATTATTGTCCGGGCAAACCAAATGCACGGTCCACCGATGTACTGCGAGAAGGTTTGCCAGAGATGTAGCCACTCGTTCAACAGCACGTACGGCTACAATTCTCTTTGCCACTACCATCCGGAAACTGCAGTGATGTCAAACGAACGGTACTGTTTGATATGCCGCAGAAGTAGCAAGACAGCTGGGTGCATGGTCAACTCGCACCATGTGTGGTCCGGATATCTTCCGGGATTGAACGGTCCTTGTCCCGGGTTCGTTTGCACTAGGCCGAGGAAGGAGGCAAGGCCACCCGTCCATTCTGCGTTTTCGCTCGACTGCGAAATGTGCTATACGCAGAACGGATTGGAGTTGGCCCAGGTCACTCTTGTCGACATGCATGGTATGATAGCATACAACGAGTATGTTTACCCCATGCACAACATCGTCGACTATAACACGAGGTTTAGCGGACTCACGCGTGAAAATTATAATCCGCGTAAAACTGTGTCTCAGGTGCAAAGAGACCTTTGCTCTCTCATCGACGAGAGCACCATTCTTATAGGACACGGCCTTGAAAATGATCTTCGGGCTTTACGAATTGTCCATAAGAAAATAATAGATACTAGTTTGCTCTTTGCCAACGGAAAGAACAGGACGAGTTTAAAAAATCTCGCGGTGACCCGGCTGGGTAAGACGATACAAATGACTTGCCATAATGCCGCAGAAGATGCCAGGACAACACTGGAATTAGTTTTAAGATTTGTACATTTAAAGACCGTTTTACCAGAGAGACACGAACTCCCTCTTATAGGATATTAGGGATTTGTCTTCGAACATTTTATCGAGAATTTACACTGAAAAATAATACACTAAAAATTACTCAATTTATACATATGACTTCCCATTAAGGTTCTAACGGAGTAATTTTTAAGATATTTTTTTTCAGTGTAGATAGTTCGCTGACTAAGAAGAATTGTGAATTTGTACAATTTTGTTTCTTGTTAACGAAACACAATCTCGAATTGCGACATAATGTACCGTTATGTGTAAACTCAAAAAGAAGAGAATTCATCGTAACGTCTAATAATTTATCAGTTTAAATAAGTTATACCTTGCTATAATATTACATGTTTTTAAATTTATTTTTCAATTACATATATGTATGTACAAATATTTCAATTATATATATAAATATCAATTACATATAAATGGTTCTTTACTTGGGTCTCTTAAAATATAAATATTCCGTAGAATTGACAAACATTCGGGAACTGTAACTCAAACTTTTCTTTTTGAGTTTAATCGGCGTGTGTATTCTGACTGTGTCGTTTGTGTTCGGTAATATGTTAAATGTAAATATTTATTGCCTATTTAATAAGCTTTGTAATTTGTAATACTGTAAATAAATCTGCGTAAAATAAATTTAAGTAATCTGGAATATTGTTGTTATGTAAAAGCAAGTATTTGCAAACTGTACAAAAAGTGTCACGTTTTTATTGCAGTTTGACGGATGGTTTTGTTTCGATGCAAACGTCACATCGATAGACGAGTGAAAACTCGTTTTAATGGCTGTGATATAGAACATAACCCCCCACCCCCCACCGCATTCATAACAAATTATTTCATTGTAAATATTGACATTATCATAAGCGTATGAAAATCGATGATATCATTTATAAATGGCATTACCATAATGATAAATAAGAAGGAAACTTGAATCAAAGTACGAGCAATATATCAGAATGTCTATTCCTTTGCACAATTCCGATAATATAAATTGCCATCAAAGAATCATGCCAATTTCGCCTGTCATTGTGAATATGGAATGCAAAGTCGAGATGTCGTCGCGATCATCGATTTTCATCAAGAATACTTAACGTGTGCGCCTTGTAAATATGTCATGAAAGCATAATATTTATTGAAATTTGTACACGGCGCATCCGAGCTACGATTGGTCTTTCGCGCCAACCGACAATAAATCCGAGCGTGCGTCGAATGTACCATTGCGTAATGCGCACAAAAAAATCGCATCGCTTCCATTTTTGTATTTAAACCATAGATATTCTTCTGGGAACAATGCGCGACTGAATTTTATAATCTAAGATTTGTAAATTTTTATCTAATTATTAAGTTTCTACCGAGAGTGCTAACGAATAAGTTCCCTACAGTTTGTCAGCAGTTGAATTTGTTGTGCGATCGGGTTACGCAACCTTTATGTAATCATGTCAAAAGATGCCTTAGCATTCAACTCATTGTTTGGCAACGGTCGCTTTTTATTTGCGATTCGCAAAACCGCATTTAGCAACACACGAAATATTGATCTCGCGACGAACGATCGTCGCCTATTTGATAAATAAATGGACTCTCGGTGGTTTGTTTTGTAAACTTCGATGCCTCGCATATATTGCAATGCACATATTAAGTTTTAATTATAAGCGAATAAAAGTACTATTTTAATAAGTAATTCGTGTCACGCAATTTATTTGAACCCCTGTGCATTCGTTTGTCCACTGTCGCGGATTTTATTTAACTTTACGTTTGTAACTCGACGAGAGACTCTGATAATGGTAAAGGTACGTATTTTCACTTATCAAATGGATAAGTGGTACATTTTTAAAGTACGTTTTATGCGTCGTAAAGCCATGATGAATTGAGCGGTAAATGTTTTCCGATTTTAGAATAAAATAAGTGTCCGCCGCGCCGAGAAAGTGGCTACAAAATTATCAACGTGACTTTCTCCTTCAATAAAATCTCGCTTAGCAGTGACATTTTTTTTTTTCGCAAACAGACTTTGCAATCATTTTTTTCGGACGAAATCACACGTAACAAGGGCGCCTGACTGATTATCCTTTTGTTTTTCAATTCAAGTGACTGTAACATTGAAACTGACCATAAATTCAGCGGTCAGCGAACCTGTGAAAACTGTACGCCACGAGGATGTTTACCATGAATAGCGACATAAATTAAAACCATTCGAAAATTCCAAGTAACGGATTTCTGTAATGATACACAGGTTTAATCGTCGGCGCGCTATTAAAAAATTAATAATTTATGGAGTTAAATTCACATTAGACGAATCCGCTCGAGTAAACTCTTCGATGGTAAAAAAAAGAAGGCGTTAAAAAAGTCGTTTACATTGTATGTATGGAAACGCGTTGTAAGAGATAAACCATTATATTTTTAATTAAAATTTAAGCTGCGAGACGAAATATTTACAGAGTAAAACGATTTAGATGAAGTTGGTCGATGTGTGTGTACCATTTTTTTTATATTTTAATTATTAAACTGCTTTGTTAACGCCTTCATTCAATTAAAATAAAGTAAACAGAGAACCGAATTATGTAATACGAAAGATTTATCTAACGAAATGATAAATTCATTCCAAGATGATGACTCAGAACGAGACAATTGATATTTAAGCGAATGATTGTGCGGAATGGGGAAAAAGTTTATCGGTACCAAATGCATCAATTGTCCGCGGATTCGTATAATGGTTTCAGAAACTTGATTTTGGTTGTTGTACATATAAATATGATTTTGATCGGCTAAAAGCCACGAAATGAAGCGCGACAGTCGTGATGTGAAAGTCACGCGGCGGGGGCAGACGAGCTTTCTCTGATACGATCTGTTTGGGGCATCTCGGAGTAACGTCACGGCTAATGCTCTTGTCACGAGCGGACGCGAGGACAGCCAAGTTTTAACCAGGGCGTATCGCGCGACTGATAGGCGGCGAAAGAGAAATTGTGCACGCCGCTGCGTGGCAACTTTCTTCTTTCGGCCATAGATTGGAACCGAGCACAACCTGGAGGAGGATTTACGAACTTTCTCCTCTTCCTTGGAACCAGGACCCCGTGCTAATAGCTTACGTTTGCTCGACCCAGACTATTACGTGGTCTAGTGCCTATTGTGAAACAATCAGTATTAGAATAATGATTCGCTTATATTATCTAATTAACTTCCATCTTAATCTGCATGCAGAATAAAAGATCTTAAAAATAATCATTTCATTTTTAAAGTTAATCATTTGCCATTTATGACGTTTTGGTCCCGTTATTTAGACCTGAAAATTAAATATAATTAAACATAGTAAAATTTCAAAAGCATAATTGAAGGTAATTTTAAACTGCATTTAGTTTAGATTTGTGCATCCTCTATATACTATAGAGAATGAAGAAAAAATGTAGTTTTATCAGGGTATTAAATGATGATCAGGTTACGTTGTGTTTATTGTTAAATTACAATAAAAAATGTAAATATAAACTAAGAGAAACTGAGATGGAAATATCAGCTAAATTACTTTACTCACAGTGAAAGAAAAGATATTAAAGACAATTACAGTTCACTTAAGTGCACTTTTTTAAAAAGTTAGAAGACTGCATAAAAAATACTTATACATTTTTTTAGACGTATGAATCTTTCACTATATATAATGGTAAATTATTATAATATTATTCTTTAATCATTCAAATTTAATCAAACTTCATTAGCACTTGGAATAAAAGCATTTTTTTTATTGTTTACAAAGCTAAATTATCTTTCACAAAAACAGCAATTCATTTGTCATCAATAAATTGATCAGCTCTTTTTCAATTGAGTAAATACAATAGTAAAATATCTTTGACAGTGAAATTCTATATGAAATATACTTGATTTGCATAGGGTATTAATATGATATAAACTGTTTTTTATGATATTTTTTATTGATAAGTATGTATATTGAAGTAGTAATTAAGTTATTAACGATAATATACATTTTTTTACACATTGTATACAGATTTTTTTCTTCTCTAATTAGTTTTCACTAAATTGTTAAAGAATTTCGAAGTTGTATCTTTTACATTATCCATTAAATTACTGGTTGATTCTGTATATTTTACATCAATTTAAAACCATTATTAATTTAACTTATTTTACTTTAAAGAGCTCAAATAAGTGACGATCAAGCTTGTATTCATTTATTATAATTCTTTGTCTTTTTCTCTTTTTCTTTTATTAGAAAGTCCCAAGAAATTTCTCAAGAGAATTTGGCAATACTGGTGATAGGAACACTATGCAAATTTTGTAAATAACAGAAAACGACCAAAATGTATTATCTGTTTGATTTCGTCATTTAAATCTTTCAAATTTCTAATATCATATTAATGCGTATCAAATTTTTATTAAGGAAATATACTGTTATCAAATGTAATATAATATACCATTCAATTTAGCACAAGTAAATTCGCGCAAATTCCTTTCTTAAAACAATACCTATTACTTTACTGTAAATTCTCACATTATTAATTCTTTTGTAAATGCAATAGTTTTTTGTTGTTTTGTAAAGAACAATTATCTACCTACTTCTACAATTACCCTCACTCGTATATCTTTTCTTATGGTAATTCTTTATTGACAAATAGTAATTATAATATGTATTAAATACATCTGAAAAAGCATATTTTTTCTATTAACAATATTTCTATACACATCTGAAAAGATTATTGGGTTTAAAAAATCCACTTCATTATTTGAGGAATGAAATAGCTCTAAGAGGAACTGTTGAAAAAAGAGAAACATTGTATATGTGACTGAAGTTTCTTACGTTATTCTAACGAATTTCACGAAATTTTGAAAATTAAGAATAACGACCAAAAACACTTCGTAAGCGTTTATAAATACATATAAACGACTATTCTGTATGAGTTCCTCTAATTAACAGCCAATTTTGGTATGTCAACGGGAAAAAGGAAAAAGTTATGTAATGTGGCATGAGTAAAACAACCGGAAATAAGGTTATAGGGCAAAAAAAGTACTTTGCCCCTGGTAATTGATACCTTTGACTATACCTACTGGTTCTATAGCATTTCGTATAATTGACAGCCAATTTTGGTTTGTCAACGGAAATAAGAAAAAAAGGTCGTTATTCCTAATTTTCAAAATTTCGTGAAATTCATTAGAATAACGTTAGAAACTTCAATCACATGTTAATATTACATATATACTAACAAGAATTGAATAATTAAGTCAATGTGAATTTTGGGGACAAAGCTGAATTTCAATAGTTAGATCTTGTCATCATTTAAAATATCAATATTTGCAAAGGTGTCTTTTGGTACTTGGCAGGTATTGTTGCCCTTGAGTTGTGTCTACAGACGCTTACACCGGAAAGCCTTGGCTCAGAAGATAAGAAGAGACATATCACGCAATAAATGGGATGGCGCAAAACGAGATATTAAATTATTAGTATGATTGATGATAACGCCTTTTCCAAGCCAATACCAATACTCTTATTTATTTTACAATTTATTCGATTTCATTACTATTTAATAAGCATTTTTACAAAATATTGATATTTAAATTTATATTCAGTATTTATTCAAGATCACATCTTGGATTACAATTATGTTATAAATTATTTATTTATTATTACAATTTCATGTCTCAAAGTGGGCTGAAGTAATTACATTTTGATACAGTACTAATAGGTATATTATTCCAAAATGCGGGGACAATCCATTACATAATATTAAAGATCATTCCTATTAAATTAAGCTAACAATGGTGTCAAGTTCACCAACAACGAAATTTCAATTTTGACACTAACCTTCTTCGCGCCACTTATACAACATATTATATAATTGTCTTAGAGAGAAACTGATTCTTCTTTTCATCCGCGCACTAAACCCACAACGTTTAAACGCAGCAACTAAAACTTTCTTCTTGATTTCATCACTAGTTCCTGCGCACATTTTTGCATTCAAGTCGTCATTTGTTTGAACTTTTATGACTTAAATAACAATTGTTAATAATTTCTATAAATAATAGTATATAGTATTGTAAAGCTTTATCTGATGTATTTATTGGTAGTACGATTCACATAACTATTAAGGCGTAATTTATTATATTCTACAAAAATTATGCTACCATGGAAATATTTTGTTTACTTTAACATTATAAACTCCATAACCTCCATAACATACACCGAGAAAAGAAATACCAACGTTTACTTAAAAAAGGACTAATATGGCATAGTACTTGCAGGATAATTCATGTCAATAAAAATTACCAAATGTAATCATTAATCATTAAAATTCCGAAATCAGTTGATTAGAATTAATAATACTTTGCACGTGAAACAAAATATTAACAATTACAAAAGTTTTTTTTTATAACTGATTTGTGACAAAGTGTCATTTAGTTGACAATGTATAAACATTGAGTTCAAGATTGTCGATAACAATTTATTCAATGTTATTCATGTAAATGTAAACAAAGCGACCAAAGTGATTTTTTATTAAAAATATTTTGGAATTCTGTTTACAAGTAAGTATATGATTCATAATTAATTGATTAAATGAATCAACATAAATACTTATGTTATGACGTGTTAGATGTAAGTATTATATATTTTTCATTTGAAAAAGCTATGTTTGCAGGTTAAAATGTGACAACTTAGCATTCAAAACTTAAATATTCATGAATCAGTTTCTCAACAAATTATAAGCTTGTCACAAATTAGAACTCAGTTTACTAAAACTTGATGTACACTGGTTTTTAGATTATAATTTTTTTTCTCCGTGTAGCAGTAATTGAAATACTTATTAAATTTGAGAAAAAAAAGACATTCTATTTTTTTGCAAATTATTCTTGGTAATGTTAAGTGAATGCATAAGTAATGATGACCGTTACAAATATTTTAATTGCAGATAGCAGTAGTCAATGATAATTTAGTTATGCTTTTATGGCGATTTTACAACATTTAAGGTGACTTTTAATTACAAGTTGTAAACAATCCTAATGAAACTGGTTTTTAATTAATAATTTTGCCAAGAGTGAAATACTTAGAAGTGAAATTATACATTAATGAATTATTCAAGCTTTGATTTGATCAGTTGTTCCAAGTTTTTCATGCAACTAGTTATATGCCAAAATGATCGTAATACTTACAAAATTAAACTTATTAAATGTTATTGAATATATTTCAATTAAATGTAATTAAAATTAAATTGCAATTTTGATTAAATTGAATTGGTAAATATAATAAGTTAATAAAATTCTGTTAATTTCAATTATTAATTAATTCCAATGTCATTTATGTCAAGCAGGTACATGAATTATTGTAATGTTTTTTATCTACTTCAAAGTAGACTCAATACATTTACCTTAACTGCACTGATCAAGAGCTTGAATCAAAATCTCGTAGAGTTGACATAATTTCACGAGAAAGCTGAAAGAGGAGTATTTATGTGTATTAAAAACATGTTCATACAAATGTATAAATGTGTTTAAATATAACATAGTTAAACTTGGAGGTAATTTAAATTTGAGAATTATTTAAATTCACAGTGAAAAAGTTTTAATTCAGTTAGCAAATTTTAAATTAAAATGCAGAATGGAATAAGTTTTTGTTTAAATGTAAAAAAATATGTCGTTAAAAAAGCATATACATTCGGTGTAAATAATTTGAAATAATAGATCAAATTAAAGATACTGATAAAAATTGATGAAAATCTGTGAGACTAAATAAAGTGATATCAGTTATTGTAAATAACAATGCGATAATAGGAAATTTACTGGAAAAAAGAAGCATTTTTAAATCATTGTTCATTTGTTCACTAAATTATATTTTTAATAAAATGATCAGTTTTTACTCTTACATTTTCTTATTTTATAGAATTTATATTTAATGAACATAATCTTTAGTATCAATCTGTACAAAACTTGTATTCATATTATCTTCAAGGCACTGAATTTTACGCACACTTGTCTTTTGTAAGATACACATGTAAATGTTAGAATTGAAATTTTGAATGACAACTGTTCTTTATGTTGACACATTGGCCGTAATTGGCCTTCTTTCTTCGTCGGGTCAATGGATGGCAGGCTTCTCACGTTCTAGAGTCTGAAACTGTTTCTCGATTTGTTGCTCATTTATTAGAAACAAACCAGGTGAATCTGTCCGTTGAAAATTTCATCTATTCAATTTTAAAATAAAAAAATTTACATTGATTATTATCGACAGCTGACTCTTTGGTACTTGTATTTTGTAATTGTAATACATTATACATCATTTTTACATATTTCTAATGTAATATTAAACAAATTATAAACTTTATTGGAACTTTTACTATATTAAATATGAAAAGTTTGAAGTAATTTCAATAAAGTTGGGTGTTAATTAAAAATTTCATTACAATTATTGACAAATAATGTATGATATGTCATTGTGCAAAATGGTATTATAACTTTTACTAGGACTTTATTTCAGTGTACATAAAAAGGAATATTTTCGCATTAAAAAATTGAAACAAAATACTTTTTGCAGCTAATTGTTCAATGATGATACTTTTATAACGTAGGAATAAAAATTATACACGTCTGCGTTCGCTAGAGGTCACTATTTATATTCCATTTCGTCCTCCTTTTTATCATTGCTGCAGATGTTTTGTTTTACACAATGGCAATGAACACGTTTTTAAATCACATTATTTAAAATCAGAATTTTATAAAGCCAGGGCAACGTGTTCCAAACTGTAAACAATGTGCTTATCGTTTTTATTGACGCGTTATTATATAATAATTTGTTTTAAAAGGCATTTTTTTCTTTGTGCCATTAAACAACTTTTTTTTATGGGATGGTGGGACAATATGGCAAGAATTACGTAGAAGTTTATTTTTGTATTGTAATATTCGTCTTCGTGATTATAACGCGCCAATTTTTTTAATATGGCCATAAAGTGTAATGAAAAAAAGATAAAAATAAAAGGAAAGTTTTTTGTTTAAAGAGAACAAAAAATGCGAAAGCAAGAGAGATTTGCGTTTAATGCCAGTACTAATCTGATGTATTAAGAATTAATATTTTAAGATAACGTCAGTCAGAACGAGGCGTTGAAATTCACGTAAAATTTATTGTATATAATAACATTTCCATTATATTATATAGGGTTACCGATACATTTTACTTTTAAAGTAAATAAAATTAAATATATTTCAATAAGCTTAGATATTAATTGAAATATCTAATACGTTGAGAGAAAAAAATAAAAATTGTTAATAAAAAAAGTACGAAGGAGTTACCATACTTGCAATTAATAATATTTAATATGTTGATTTTATGAAATTGATTTATTGGAAATAATAATACTCGGTACGTGAAGTGGAAGATTAACAATTGCAAAAATACTTTGTACAGTTTCACATTTTATTTAAAAATTTGAATAAACTGTTTTATAACTGGTTTTAAAAACAGTTTCTCGAAACATAATAATTTCTTAAAAAATAACACGTTTGATACTAATTTGAATTTAGCTTATTACAATTTGATATAAACAAAATTAATTACACATTTTAAATCATATCCTTTTTTTTCGCCGTGTAATATCTGCACCGAGAAAAATATGGCAGATAATATTAACTTTATTTCAGATACATGTTGGTTTTACAATAAAAATTACTACCTGAGAATTATTGTAAACATACTTTGCACTAGGGGCACTCGATGATTGCAGGAAAAATTCGGTTAAAAGTGATGGTTGTGATATAAAAATGTAACCCGAGGATAGATATAGAAAAAGAGACGAGCGCGGAGCCAATGGTGTGCTCGCGTTTCAAGGTCAAGTGCAAAGACAGGTGGGTTCACTTGCTCGCCTTGTTGTTAGCAAGTGTATCGAGGTATTTTAGGCGCAAGTACAATACTCCGACAGGATGCGTCAATGTGAACACCGCGAAGAAAGCCCCCGAGGACTCGCTTAGCTGTTTTGCCATTTAAGACGGCGACGCGACTGCTTTGCATGCATCAACTGACACATTAATTGCGTGTATAAATTTTCTTGGGCTACTCCACATTAAACAGTCAATTTGATATATTGCATTTTGGCGTAGCGAACGCGCTGCGAGATGTCGATTATCGATATTGTAATTTTATTGATCCCGCATTAAAAACTAAATAAATATAAAAGTAATCACAATTTCACACCAACCTACCGTCTTTGTCTCTTTTTAATTATCATTTTGGGTTTATATATTATATGGCGAAAAAAAAGAGATATACCATTTGTTATATCAATTTAAGGATACATTGGAAAAGGAAATGTTTTTCCTATAAATAATAGTAAAATTTAAGAGCTATATAGTAGTTTTAATATAAAAATACTACAAATCACTTTTATGATTGTCATTTTTACTATTACTAATAGGAGAATGTTTCATTTTTCGGATATATCTTATGTTATTTGGATAAATTTAGGTATAATTATATTTTTACATAATATTTGCTTGTAGGTAGTTGAAGAACTTCCGTAATTGATTAATAATATTAAAAATATGGTAATCTTAAAGCAGGAGACAAATGTAATGCATTTTATAAAACTGTCAAGTTGATGTCAAGTATATGTATGTATAATTGATACTTTGTGTAATATTATAAGGCTTGGTTACACGTTAAATTACGATTATTTTTATTATTAAAAGTTACATTTCCAGTATAAACTTCCGGCAGTTAGAACTATTTTATAGAGAAATTACAAGTTGAATGCGAAGCGTTAATCAGTTTTTAGAACCAGTTTTAAAGTTTTCATTTCATAAGCTTACATAAATATTTATTTTATAAAAATGTATTACATAAATTATTGGGATAACTGCGCTGAAAAATATTGTTTTTTATATAAAAGTGAAGTTTAATCAGAAAACTAAACAATTCACTTATATATTCACAACTTATTAAAATTAAAATCACAACTATTTAATTACTTTAATTATTTAGTAATTTAAATGTAATTATTCTCAATTTATTGTTTTATTTGAATAATTTGTAAAACATTTTAGCATTATTTTTACTGAACTACTAATCACACGCCTTTATCGGTAAAAATTTCAGTAAAAATTGTAAAAAACTTTGTACACCCAGTCCAGGGGGTCTATTCTTGAATTTACACGTGCGCAGAAACGTTTAAATTAGAACGCGTTTCAGACGGTTCGTCATTGCCGACTCGTCCCAAACACGTTCATATTTAAACGTTTCTGCGCACGTGTAAATTCAAGAATATACCCCCTGGCTCGGAGCGCGTTCTTATAAAGGCGGCTCCCCACTCTTACCGCGCGAGAGACGATGTGTGAACGCCACGTTCGGCCAAGTATGCGGCGACGTGTGGACGCCACATTCGCCAACATGGCTGATTCAGCCATGTAGTGTACGTAAATTGAATGAACTAGCTAGATTTGTTTTCATAAATAAGATTCACATAAATTTGTTTGACTACGATAATTATAATTTCTACCCGTGTTAATAATAGCCAAACAATATATCTAACTTAAATGGAAGTTTAGTAGTGCAATTCATTTTTTTCCGTGTGTCACCAATAAAATTTAATTTGTAAGAAATTGGGGATGTAATTTGTACACCATTCTCATCAGCTGGTGATTTTCGAGACTTGACAAAAGCTGAGAGGGAAAACAAGTCACGAGGCGCAAAAATTGAGCCTGACATGTTATATAAAAGCCTGCTTGAATATGTCTTACGAGGTCCGATTAGATAAACCACATTATGGCTCAAAACGATATACTACAAGAAGAAAATGATACTCCCATGTGACTGGGCCCTCATGTTTTTTTTTGACCGGGCCCTCACGTGGCGATTTTGCTTGGGCCTTCATATGGTCTCCGCTGGTGATCCCCTTTTACTCCAGTGGCAAACCCGGTCTGCCCCTAAGAGGAGAACGCATTACATCCATGTATGGGACATGTTGGGCGGGGCTCGCGGCGTGCGGCCGGTGCTCGCGAGGCGCGCGGTGTCCATGCACGATCCACCGCGTCGCCTCGCGGCACATGTCGCGGCTACGTCGGCGGGTGGAGGAAGGGGGACGCGGGGTGAGCGGGCGTCCGTGTGGGCCTCAAACTTTTCGGATCGCGCTTCTCATGTTTCGCGGCCGGGGTGTGGCAAGGGGGTCGCGGGGGCCGCCTGTCAGTTACGATAGCGCTAAGCGTCTTCGTTACACATCCCTCCCAAGCCGGGGTCCTTCACTGAGGGTAGATATCGGTCAGGTGGTCAAATGTCGGGGGGGGGATGAGACAGGTAAAAGAAAACAAAAATAAATTTTTGAGGCAAGCAGGTACACCTCGTTAACAAAAAAATTTTATTAGCTATTTAAAGATCAACAGAAGATATGGTTAAAGATACAATGGCTAACGGACAGGGCGGCGGGCCTCGCCCCTGGGCCTGGGGTGGGGACCGAGTGTCCCACCCGAACGAAGTGACCTTAAAAGGCTGGCTAGTTCCACGTCAGGATTTTTACTCCAGGCATAATCCCCAATGACACCAAAAACTGTTTTTCTGACCGTTAAAAATGAAGCGAACAGCAGTTAAAGCGGTACAAATCTCAACCTGGGGCGGTGTGAAATTCTCAGGCGGGTCATTAACTGCAAGAATCTTGGTTATCGCTGTACTACGATTACTGAACCATCCATTTATGTTATTGGCATTTACTCGCTTACCTATAAGATTCAGTACCACTCCCGATATCATCCTCATAAGCGGGATGTTCTCCTCGAAATCATTTATTCCCCATGACATGGCAAATGCGAAATCAGGCCATATATGGATAAACATTTCATTCAGGTCCTCTACGCTCAACTCTTCTAGCACTATTTCGATCTGGTACTTCCGATTCCGCATCAGCTACTGCATGTCTGGCATCTGATTTGAAGAAAGTTTCAAATGATGAAGGTAATTTACTAAGTTCTTTCAATCTCCTTTGATTGATAATGTTTCCTTGTGGAACCGCACCAAATTCTGGAGATAGAGGATTAGCCATGGTTTTTATTGTCAACAATACTATTTTACTAATAATTCGATATTGTTTTACTAGATTTTAAAAAAAATTAAACTTTTCAATTTGTGAAATTTTATTAATATACAGTTAAGTAACTTTTAGTTAAGATACCACTTTGAATTTATTTATTGAAGGAAATTTTACACCATCCTAGATTTGAACTTGAGCCATCAACGTATTAGCTTGACCTTCTGTCGCTGTGTCATCAATCCTTAGTGGCAATGTAATCTGGCATCTTTTGTATATCTGTACCGTGTCTGTATTGAATCAGTAATAGGAAAGAAAAAAATTCTACCCTCATTCTAAACCGGCAAATCACAGAATTAGTTTAGAGTCATTTAACTCGTTGCCTGCACTGTGCTGACTGCGTTTCACAACACCGGCCGGTGTTGAAATTCAGCAATGACAGAGTACTGACAGAAGCTCGTTAAACAAAAATTCGACTTCCTTTACAGGTCTGGCATACCACAGAATCTGTTGTTATTCGACTCTTCTGCAATGCTGTCTGCCATATGCTGGCAGCTAGTACTGGCCCAAGCCTAGATCGTTTGTTAGCGTCGGCAATTTCTACATGGGATACTACTTTTCTTTGTGTAAAAGGTAGAGTTGTTAAGACGTCTAGTAGGCATAGTATTATTGTATTTTGGTAAAACTAAGTAAGATATTTTCGTTCTGTGGACTGTTAAAACAGTTGCGTGCTTTTTGATAGTAAATTGTAAATTTCTATTAATTTAAAGTGTTTCATTAATCTGTTTTTCTATCTTGGTTAACTTCTATATTGGCTTATTATGACAAATATAAATATCCAAATAAAAAAAAAAAGATTTTTAATTATTCCATTTGAAAAGTTTTGATAATTAGTTAATGTGCCGATTAATATTATTAAAAAAAATATTTTTGAGAACCAAACCCACCATTCTACATTTTTCTCGTCAAAATTTTTCTTATTTTATCTTGTATTTAAATTATTATTTAGTACACTCGGACCTCGATTCTTTTAACTTTGATCCTTTTGGGACCATGATTCTTTAGATATGTTCACCTCGATTCTTTTGTTATATGATCAACGAAACGCAGAATTACTTACAGAGTGCGGTAAATTTGAACACCACTATTCAATGTAATCTACTTTTGAATTGATTTTGTGCAAATCGAAATGAATAAGTTCATTAAAAGGAAAAATGAAATATATTGGACAAATTAGATACATTATAAATATTTTAGCTAAATATTTTATAGCTAAAATTTATTATTAATAATAAATTTATTATATATACAATTTTTAAATAATAATATATTAAAAAATTTTTTAGCTAAACTACACAAAATTTAAGTAAGTATATGTAAGTTTACATAAAATCATAAAATAAAAATTAACTTACCAATTTATTTAGCGTTGACAATAACATTTTATAATAAGAAATCTTTTTTTTTATCATATAATATCCACTGTTCGCTGATCGTTTAAAATTACATTTTTAAAGTAAACATGAAACGACGAAACATTAGCAGCAAATTAGGTTATATGTTCAAATATCACTAACGAATCACAAGCAAGTTCAGCCATATTGCCTATTTCAAAAGAATCGAGGTCTTTTGGTGTCAACAAGACAAATGCATCGAGGTCCGAGTGTAATTATAAATTATATGGATTGAAGGGCATAAAAAATATTTCTCCTTTATCTTAATACTTTCCAATATTCTTAATCACTTTAAATATTTTTTACGTCCTACTTCAGTAATTTTACTAACACTTTCTAAATCATATTCTCCGGTTTGTGTTGTACATTCTCTAACAATTTTTTATTTCAATTAATATTATAATATAGTTATTTAATTAAAGATTTTTATGATCAATCGAGAAAAGCATTTTCAAAGAATTTAAAATTTTTATTTATTTCCAATGACTATCGTTTGTCACAAATTCAATAATCCGGACTTTGATAGTAAGTGACAAATAACTTAAGAAATAAAGATATGATTAGTATTGTCGACAGCTAATAAATTCAGTGAAGAGATATTATTCAAAACTGTGTGCTGTTATGATTTTATATAATACGAATTTGAATTATACAGTCAACGAATTAATAATAAAGTTCAATAACTTTTTTGTCGCCTTAGGAATAGATAAAAAGCGCCGAAGCTATTAACAAAATTTATGCGTTTGCACTCTAGTCAGGTCACTTATATGTTAGTAAATCAATTTGTCCACTAATCCAAGAATAGATTTTTCAAATGAGAAGTTTTAAGTAATCCGCATCGCGGAAAGCCTGTTTAAAAACAGATACTAAAAATAAAAAAAAGGAGACAGGGTGAAACATTAGTGCTGGAATGTGGGTGTGATAAAAAACTGCTTCGGCGTAACATGATAGGTTCAAAAAAGTTGTCGCTGTTGTGACATGATTGCACGAAATATTGAAATTGACGAACACGTGCTTGACGGAAAAAAATACGTTTTTACGATGCATTTCTTATGGTTCTGACAATTAACGCCGTTTTATCAGGAAGTTAATTGTAACGTTACGAAATCGCAATTGCTGTTACGAAATAGAGGATGGGTATTGCCGGAGTTGTGATTTTTTGTTTTCTACATTACTTTCTGACAACTCAATTCAATGTTATGATTGAATGGGGAAAAAACGTAAGTACATCCATTTTATTATAATACGATCAAATATTTCGTAAATTATTTTCAAATTCTTCAATATTAAATTATAGTGAAACCGTAAGTATCACATGCAGAAAAATGAATGAACAAATTTTCCCATAAAAAATTGAAGTGTAATCCCAGAAGACAATTTATGAACATATTTGTAATAAAATATCAAAAAAATGCCATAATAAATTAGTCACTTCAATAAATATACAGGAAAAATTTTTAATTATAGTTTTTAAACTAAAAAAAGTAGTTCTTAATATTGTTTTATGTATATTTACGAAATAAATGCAGAAAATTCCAATAAATTATCGAACTTTTCTATCGTAAATATTTTTTCTTATGTTTTATGGGAAAAGTTATTAGTGACAAGGGAAAATCTGAAAGATGAATTAGAAATTTGCAATAACAGTTTGTTTGTGTACATTCCGTACGTGCAAACGTGTTCTATCGTATTAAAGAAAGGCATTAAAGTATGTTTTCATATTTTCATAAGACTGAAATTATATTTTCTAAACGATCTGACCCATTTAAAAAATATCTAATTTTAAATATAATTTTCAAAAACGAATCCTTTAGACCACAGAAGTTAAATCATGAAGAAAATTGTTAAGGTTCGGTAGCGTGGGGATGTAGGGTATTGCGATAGCGTTAGTATTAGATGCAAGGTTCAATTCTCAGCGATTTGCGAATTTTTTCATAGTAAAAAATTACTAAGCGGATAAAATAGGCAGGTTAATGTACAAGGCACACAAACTATTGAAGTGTACTAAAAATATGTACGCAGTTTGTCATCCCTGTAGAAGAACTAATACACGAAATAACGTGTATATAAAAATATAAGAAAATTAAATATTGCAAATGTTAAACAATCAAATTATACTCATGGAAACAGTCCTACAAATTTTAGTGATTTGTGTTGTTTGGTTTAGTAATATGTATTTAACATATACTAACATTTAAGATAAATGAACTTTTCCTATAAAATTGGCAAGTTCTGTTGAAAATGTCTTATGGGGTCGCTCTGCTTTTTATTATAGGAATATTTTGGTATGAATTATACTAAATTTTCGTCCTTGTTTATTCAGTTTTCAGTCTTAGAAATATTGCAATTTTTCCAACTACAACTTGCGATTGGGAATATATTACTTATAATGACGGACATAATTTCTAATATAACGTTTTTATGCGCCTACAAGTAATTGAAGTAAGAAATTTAACCCAATTAAATTTTAGAACAGACAATAGTGGATATTTAAACATTTTTGTAGTACTAAAGTTAATTAAAAAGTTGTTTAACTTAGTTTAACCACTTAGAGAATAGGTCGCAGACATTCACAAGCGTGTTCCCAAGTAGAAATTTCCCCGGGCAAGCAATAAAAATGGTTGTGCCCTTGTCAGGTATCTGTTAAGGAGCCTCTTAATGGTTTACCACAATAAAACCTGTCATGGTTTTGAGGGGGCCGTGTCATGGTTTTGAGGGGGTGAGCCCTTTCTGGGTTTGAATAGGGCAAAACCTACTGTACCCTTTTTTTGGGCACGTCCCTATTTATCGGGCACGCCCCTACGAGTTTCAACTGGGTAACACTTGAAGGAGCCCAATAAGGTATTTACTGGGAACGCCATTATGGCCTTCAACTGGGTCAAACTTGGAGGAACCCGATAAGGTGTTTACCGGGCACGCCATAAATGGCTTCAATTTGGTAAAACTTGCTGGTGCCCAATAAGGTATTTACCGGGTACCTTTATTGGCTTCACGGAGTTCCATAAACGCCCTATAGGAAATTGCCAGAGCTGACCTACAGGCCGAATTCTGGCACAATACTGTTAACCAGAGTCTGATAAAGGAACCGGGCCTGTATTAATTCGAGCTTGCTTATTAACAAAAACAGACGTAAACCACATGCAACACTTGTCTGGTACATTGCCAACACCAAAGTTGATCCAGACTTATGCTAGTACTAGCGATTTAAAATAATGTTTAATGCAAAACTATTGACTTGCCAGTTTTATAGGAAAAGTTCATTTATCTCTCTTGCCGTTCAAAAGATATAGCCAAAATAATGTAAAAATTGCAGTCAAAATAATGTAAAAAAACAAAACATACGAACAGGTGATTCGCGTGCAAGCGAGCGTACGCGCGTTCTATAACCTAGCAACGTCCCAGATGCCTCCTGAGTGTTGAGTGCGTTTGTATGCCTCTACCAGCCCTGTGACACGAAGCTGATCGACGGTGTGCTTAATTTCCTACGCAGCCTACAAATTTTAAGAGATGGACGAATGTCAGCCAGCGCTCGCATCGGAGATTAATCAAATTAAATTTGTAAACATTAAAGGTAATTATTAGGATGATCCCCCCCCCTAAGGTAGGGTTAATATACATGAAATCGATGTATTTTTTCGCCCTGATTACGAATCCGCAAGAAAAACTTGGCGGTCGCTATCGGTTCAAAAGTTATTGG
>JABFPN010001467.1:0-28985 GCA_022817305.1 Leptoteleia sp. ZL-2020 | reverse complement strand
TACTTTTTTCAATATTTTAAATCCCACGTGTCACTTTATAAGTAAATAAACAACTTCACATTAGAATTTTGTTTGCGTACAACTGTTGACATCTACAGTGCGTCTGATGAAATTCACACTGACAAATCACCGTAAAATAGTTCATCTTTTCATTAGTAAAAATTTAAATGATATTAAACCTATTTTATTACTAATTTTCTATTAGTATAAATATGCATAATTAATAATACTTAAATTTCCAATGAAGTGGTCAATTTTGAATAAAGCAATGAGAAAGTTTATGTTTTAGAAATATATTTAACTTTGTAACAATTTTCGTTGTAAATAAATCGTTTGAAATTTCCTGCATTTACAACGCATAAAAAACTAGAAACATTTGCTTTATTATAAAAAGTTTGATAATAATAAATTTTATTATTAACAAGTGTACAAAAGCTTCGTAAAAATTGTATAATATATCACAACATTCTTATCCCGTTGTAAACGGGATTTTTTCATTGCAATAAACAAAATCAGTCTTCTATCAACGTACATTAAAAGACAAAAATCTATATTATAAATTTTGCAACAAATTATACTATATTTAACTTCTTTAAGTTTCATTTCGAGTTAATACAATTGAAACACATCATAGCCTGTTAAAAAAAATCTAGCTGGGATCCTACATTGGGATTTGGGACTGGAAATCAGGTAGTTTCCTAGGTAGGTTTCTAGATAGTTATAGGATTTTGCATGGTTTCCTAGCTGGGGTCCTAGGTCGAAAACTAGTTGATCATTGATCCTAAATTCTGACCTAGGAACCTCTCTAGGAACCTAGATGATATCCTATTTAGGATATCCTAGTAGGGATCCTAAGTCGAAAACTAGTTGATTATTGATCCTAAATTCCGACCTAGGAACCTGGATGATATCCTATTTAGGATATCCTAGCTGGGGTTCTAGGTCGAAAACTATTTGATCTCTGATCCTAAATTTCGACCTAGGACCCCAGCTAGGAAACTAGGCAAAATCCTATAACTACCTAGGAACCTATCTAGGAAACTACATGATATCCTATTTAGGATATCTTATCTGGGGATCTAGGTCGAAAACTATTTGATCTCTAATCCTAAATTTCGACCAAGGACCCCAGCTAGGAAACAAGGCAAAATTCTATATCTTCCTAGGAATCTACTTAGGAAATTAGCTGATTTCCGGTGCCAAGCTCCCAGCTAGTTTTTTTTAACAGGGTTTCATTATTATAAAAGTGTTATTTTAATTGTACTATATTAAAATATTCTATCGAATAGACTTTTAAAATATCCATCTTTTGTTGCGGTTCCATCATGTCACCGTGCTTGATACCAAGTCGGGTGTTACACGCAACTTTGGTTACATGTAGTTGAATGCTGTTCTGAAGTTAAACTTTCTTGTTTTAAGGACAATCAAGAAGTTACTATATATTTTATGAAAATAGAAATGTCCTAAGAAGAAAGAATTCTCTTTTTAACATTTTTAACGAACTAGAGCCATCTTATGTTTTATATGAGCAGATAAAATTATTATTCGCGAGCTTCAAGTATGGTTGCGTTTGAGTAATCATAACTTACTCTTAAACTACCAACAAACTTGCAGCTCATGAGTTTGATTATAATATCAAAAGTATTTTTAAAATATACTGAAAAAAATGTTAAAATATATATATATTTTTTTAATTTTTATAATGTAAAATGTGATTCAGAACAGCATTTGTTGAAGGAATTTTGTTAATTAATGTTGTGTTTGTGAAAACATAACATGAACTTTAATAATGGTCGCGATTCGCTGATAACATCCAGTTACAATTCCTCAAGTAGATAATCAGTTTGCACTGAAACCAATATTTCTGAATTAAACCAATATGTTTAATTGTGCGTTTTGTCATTAAAATTTAATACAAGACCGTATTCATTTGTGAAAACATGGCAATGCATAAATAATTGTTATTATGACTCCATATCTTCAACAAGTTATTGAACGTGATTGCACTGTTTAATTGATTAATCTCCAATCTCTTGGAGGATTATCCAGTACAAAATTACTTGAACACTTTAAAATACTTCCAACAAACTTTCGTTACAGTTTTGTTAAATTTTGCAGAATTAGCTGACTTACGTCTGATGTTAGATTTCCATTTCATTTTCGCATGTGAGAAATGTCTGGGGGTCATTTACACATAATTTTCTTACTCACATTCACTGTCATTTGAGTTGTTGTCCAAGGCAAGTTTACTTTCAAGACCTGCTAATTCCAAATCCATGTACAATTGATCCAATTGATTGTTCACTAAGACGGGCTGCTGAGTATTATTAAGCATTTTTATGTCGGATTGCAGTACTTCGTCCACCGATTTGGAATCGATTTGATATTCGAAAATGAGTTGCGGTGTCATCTGCACTCCCTCTAACCAAGGTGGCTCTTTCCGAACAGGCTTTATGTTTGGTTGAGATTTTGAAGATTTCTGAAAATCACGTATAAATATTAATAAGCATTCTAAAAAGTTGTATCAGGGTTGATATGTCTATTTTAATATATTTTCTGTTCAAATGTCTAGTAATATCTTCTATCCTTGTTAAAAAAAATCTAGGTGGGCTCCTACGTAGGGATTTGACATCGGAAATCATCTAGGTTCCTAGGAAGATATAGTATCTTGCCTAGTTTCCTAGCTGGAGTCCTAGGTCAGAATTTAGGATCAATGATCAACTAGTTTTCGACCTAGGACCCCAGCTAGGAAACCATGCAAAATCCTATAACTACCTAGGAACCTACCTAGCAAACTAGCTGATTTCCAGTACCAAATTCCTATGTAGGATCCCAGCTAGATATTTTTAACAGGGATGGATTCATAAGTTACGTTTTTTCTTTTTAAATAGTCTCTAAATGAATAAACATTTCTAGATATATAAGGTAATAATAATTCGTACTTGTTTTTGATTAGTACTGTAACTGCAGCTGCTATTTAAGAAACTGCTGTAAAAACTAGATGTACTGGTCTCGCAATCATCTGATACATTTACATGCTCTTTTGTGGTACTATGCTGCACAGGCGCGTTGCAAGCATTGTTATTACCATTATGATACAACTGGATGCGAGCAGAAGGACACATCTAATAAAAATATCAATGTTTATTTAAAGCTAGAAAAAACTTTGATCGTCTTAATTGTCTTACAAACTTTCATTTTGAAGATTCAAATGAATCTACAAAATTATTATCTTGTTATTTTATTTCAAAGTATAAGACAGCTCTTGCAAAGTATAAGACCAAATTGACTTTGGCATCTACCAAGGAGCAGTTTAAATTTACCTGCTTCCAATTCTGAGATGGCGTTGACGAATTACCACCTGTTTCCGTGTTGGAAGATTTGTCTTCGGATGTATTTTCCTGAGACGTATCATTATTCTTATCCCTGGTGATATCAATATTGTTATTGTTGCAATTACTATTCTTAGATTGAGATTGATTATTTCCTACAGAACTTGGCTCCGGAGTGGGTTTGTGCATAACGGTAACTGGAGTTGGCTGTCCTAGTATTGAAGTGCAAACAATGCCCGGTACGTATGAAACTGCAAGAAAACAATCTTCGTTTGCGAACTGCGCAGATTTGAGTATACTAGAAGGCGTGTTAAGTAAGGGGTCTCACTGAATGACGCGGGATAGATTGTTGAATTTTTCATGCATTCATGTGACGGTCCGGTACCTTTCGTCGCATCGCCTGGTTGCATGGGTGGTTGTATGGGTAATTGTATAGGCCGCACTGGGATATAATACACCGGAGTGGAAAGCTCTGCGAATCGTGCTGTCTGTGGCAGATTTTCGTTGCAACTAAAATATGTACAAAGATTTACCAAAAATTTCACTGAGGGTTCACTTCTGGAAATAGCAAAGCATCCTAGATCCTGTTAAAAAATTTTAACTGGGATCCTTACATAGGAAAGTGGCACCGGAAATCAGTTAGTTTCCTAGGTAGGTTCCTAAGTAGTTATAAGATCTTGCCTAGTTTCCTAGGTGGGGTCCTAGGTCGGAATTTAGGATCAGAGATCAACTAGTTTCCGACCTAGAACCCCAGCTAGGAAATCAGGCAAAATCCTATAACTACCTAGGAACCTAGCTGATTTCCAGTGCTAAATTCCTATTCCAATATCTCAGTTAAATTGTTTTAATAGCAGAAGCTGTGTTCAATTTCACTTACTTAATATTAGATGGCTTAATAAATCCTAAATTTTGATCAACTGGTATACATGGCACAATTAAGGTTCCATCAAATTGTATGTTTTTCATCCTGTCATCGGAGGGTTTATGCTTCTTTGCGTTACTATTAGATTTAATCTGTAATCATATATGACAATATGATATAAATTTATAATTTTTAACTCATTGCAAATGGATTGACCACCAATTAGTTTAGATGTTCAACAGTCGTAAGAACCAAATTATAAATGTATAAAAGTGAGTTGGATGTTATTATAACATCACTTACATTTTTAGAACTTCTGCTTCGCTTAACTCCTCGACCTTTGTGCGAATTTCGTTGCTGCGATACACATTTTTTCTCAGACGGTTTGATTCGCGACTTCTTCTGTTTGTTACTGTTCTTGATACTCAAGTGCATCTCCTTGTACTTCTGAATCATGAGCTTTTCCATATCTTCATTGTGCTTGCTAAGTAGTGTTTCAGTGAGGATTGGTGAAAGGGATATTTGAATTCTAGATTTGTTTCCAGACGTTGTTGCTGCATGCTTCTTGAAATTGATTGGGTTAACTGAACCTGTGCTCAAGATTTCAGCACTACCGCTAGCTCCGCTACCATTCGCTATTAGAAATATATTAATAATCATTCTTGTGAAATTATACATTTATAAGCGGAATCACAAACATTATCTGTAATCAATTTTAATGCCTTAAATAAGTTCTCGCTGTTTTTATCGAAGTACTATAAACAAGCTTGAACTTCAGTGCCTATCATTTTGCAAAAGTGATTTTCATTAGGAAGAAAATGTAATGATTTTAATATTGAAGGAACGCTCTAGCACACTGAAGAAGTTTGAAGACAAAGAATTACTCGATGAAAATTCATAACAAACGCTGTCTGAACTTGCAGAAGTCACTATTAATTACAATTGATGCATCATGACAATGCTCTACCACATGTAAAATTTGTGAAGATTGGTGCCATAACATAGTGAAAGCTGTTTTCCTTCTTCAAGGTCTTAGATCTTAGACTTTAATTTAAAGAAACAGCGACAACTTAATCAAGTTCTTAATAATGTAAACTTTGTTTGAGGATAACATTGGTTTTGTAAAAGTATGCTATATTTTACGATTTCGCTGATTGAATAAAAACACTACCCGTCGAAGTAGTAGTACCATTGCCATATTCACCATTGCTGGAGGATGTGGAATTCGCGTTATCTTCATCATTACCACAGAACATGACTGTTTCCGGTTTACTCTTGAAAAACCTTTCTATGTTTTCATTGTAGTTCAGTTGGTTGTAGCTCAATGATATCTCAGTCGAGGATTTACTGTCATACTCATGGTGTGGCGATATTTCACCAAGCATGACGCTGTCGTGTTCCTGCAACATGGGATTATGTGATCCCTTCACAAGTATATTGTATTGTAGGTCAGAAAGATGACCACTTTTGCATGTATCAAAACATTTGTCTTCAGCAAGATTTCACGAACTCAAATAATAATTACGAGTGAAACAACATATTCGCTCGTTAATGTAATTAATTCAGAAAGAAACAAGAATGTTCTTTTCTGGGTTTCAATATTCGACATGAAATTATTTTATTTGGAGAACAAATCCAAATACATACTAAATAAAAGCAAGGTTTAAGAGAATTCATGTTTGCGTACCACTAAGTTTCTTCCTAGAAGCTGAAAGTTTGAATTTGTATAATTACTGATGTTTCACCTTAACAATGCTAAACGACTACTTTTCTGGCGAAATGAAAGACTCGCTGTATGAGTCATAGGCGAGTGTGATTGTAAGTCTGAGTTGGGGCAACGACCATAAAGTTGTTCCAATCCAATTCAAAACATAATCATCCATAAAGAATAAAATAAAATTCACGTGACAATAATTAGGAAAATATAGGTTTTCAGATTTGGTGAATGGCCACTAACAGATTAAGGATAAACATCATTGTCATCAATTAAAGTTTTAAAAGGAACTTAAAAACATAAGGCGATAAATACAATTGCTATCAAGCCGAAATATTAGTGAATTGGTTTAATGAAAATAATCTCTTAGAATCTTAGGACTATTATATGAATTCGTATGGTTCATCAATCGAATCTTTTATTTCCATTCAACAATTTGACAAAATTCACGACAAGAGACAACATTGATTTAGATTAGTTTTTAAGCGAATTGATTAATTTATGTTATAATATTAGTGGTGTCATTAGCGGCGATCTTATAATAATCATTTGCGTCATCTAGTGTTTAATTTAATCGCATTATTTTAGTGTTATACTCTTCTGGCACCATCCCGAATCCATAGTACTATAAGTATACTTATAAGCATAAGAAAATACAGACCTCGGTAGTTAATATAATAACTTCTACAGAAATTTTGATTATCATTATTATACTATAACCACACTGAAAACAAAAATTGTTAGAAATTACTGTGAAAAATACCTTTAAATTGACTGTGCTGCATCAGAAAACGCAAAGGTTGTGTACAAACAATGGGACATCAAGGTTGAATTCTGTTAAAACATAATTTTAAGATAATTCATATATTTTATTGAAACAAGGATGAATGACGAGAACTCATGAAATTGCCCACCTCGAAGCTAACAGTGAGCTAAATATTTATCAAGATGATGGAAAGTAATCAAGAAAGGAGTACTCGTTATGAAGATAAATAGTTTTCGCGAAAGGAAATTCTTATATTCTTCTTTTTAAGACATAATTTTAGATCATTGGAGCAGGCACAGTAATTTTCAACAGCTTTTCTTCTCAGTGTACAAAGGAAAAATACTTATGCTTACCTATCCTAGTTGAACATTAAGATGAAATATCAATCGTTTATCATTAAATTAGTGTAAATTACGTTAAATAAATGTTACAATTAAGCAGGACAGTTCTGCTAATTATGCACGAAGGAAGAAATTAATTGGAAGATAACGATTTTCAAAAATATACAACATGACGTTTCACCTTAAAAACCAGTGAAGTATTTTTCTTATCTACATTCAAAAGTACTAGAAATATGTGCTTTCCGTAGCGGAAATGGACGGTGCCTAATACTAGTACCTACCACTAAATGTCATTTTTAAATATATTCTCAACAACGTAATGGTGCAGCGAAACATCAACGAGCTATAGGGCTTTTGTTTTCAATCTGATTACTGACTTGACTTAATGATTTGTTTATGTACATGTTTGTAACCTTTTTCCATTTCTACTAAAACGTAGCTTAATAGTCACCGAAAAACTCCTGATTTCCACGTCCAGGTAGTTTCTAGTCGTCTTTGTGACTGATATTTCTTGAAGTAAACGTTCAATATAGGGAGCTATATTGCTCTTCTTATGGATGTCATCCGTCGAGACCTCCTCATTCTTCTGGATATTCTATGCAATACGAAAGTTTAGTTTGGTTGTCATAGCACGAAAATACTATGATGTAAACAAGAAAATAATATTTATTTCTAAACATAGCTAATTTAATTGGTTGATACTTAGATATAAGTTTGCTGTCAAGTGTTCACATTGTTTGCAAACAGTATGTCGGTATGTATGATCAAACAAAACAAGTTCATGCGTAATGAATCGGAGTTATGAATATGACGTTTCTGAGTGATTGAATTAAAACTCGCGGCCATCCCTAAAGTCGAAATGATACTTACTGCAATTATTAAGTTTGTTTTATCTGTTTGTTTATTACTGGTAACTATAACCGTCTTTGGGAACAACTATTTAATTTTAATTAGTAATTTTTACGTTATGATCAAAGTATAAAAACGGTTTTTTGTCTTTATGCTTTGATTCATCACTTAAGTACTCAGAACATTTTGCCTATAATATTTTGGCGTAGGTGACATATGGACAGATAGGTTCCCAAATTTTAATAACCTACGTAATTTGTGAATATAAAACTACACCCGGACTCATCTCAAGCTGTTTTGCTTACCTGCTATGTAAGCCAGTTTAAGTTGGTAGCACTAGTATTGAAATAGGAATTTTTTGTTGAAGAAGGATGCAAATGTGTTATTCCGAACTTTACGCTGTAGAAACATAAGTTTCTATTTCAATATAAGTTGTAACGTTACAAAGTGCTACCAACTTAAACTGTCTTACGTGGCAGGTAAGCAGTAGTATATTACTCCGCGAGGAAAACAGTGGTTTTAAGTTGGTAACCCAAGCCAAAGGCGAAGGGTTACCAACCTGAAACCACTTTTGTTCGAGTTGAGTATGATATTTTACTCGGCGTGAAAATGAAATATGTTGGTAGTCCGCAGGGCTACCAATACATTTTATTTTTAAGGGGAGTAAAACTACTTCCTTTCTGCCTACCCTATTCCGATGTTCTTCTATATTCAATCGACAAGACAATTCTCTTGTGGGAAACCTCGCGCAATATTACTTAGTTGATACCTCTGGTTGACGGGACATTCAAAAGTTCAAATTTAAAATGGTGTAAATTTAAATAAATTTACAAACATAAAGAAAATAAGTTATCGTAACGTGAAATTGAATTAAATAATTGGCTTAACACATGACGCCTCCATGCTCCCTCATCAATAGATATCAGAATTTCTATGAAGTAATCACAGTTGTAATCGTTTAATAAAATTTATTTAATACATTTTGAAAAATTACAAACACTGCAAGTATACACTGAAAGTTTCACGAATAATTATGATGTCTTAATTACTTTAGAAACATTCTAACTTGATATTGATTAATCCAAAAATAGACATCCCTTTGATTTCATATTTCTTGTTTATTTGGTCAATTTTAGTATATCACATAAAAAATTGTATGCTTAGTGAAGTACACGAGAGAAATATGACTTCTATGGGCTTCAATACGTTTTATAAGTTATATGTGTAATAAGTAACAGATATACTTAGTTTATATATACAAAAATAATAACTTTTTATATTTTATCATATAATTCTTCCACCATTGTGGATTTAAGCGTAGAATTTAACGTTGCTCTAACTATATTATTGTATTTACAAAAGAATTCTAAACTTTAAGTTACGGAGGCCTTTTAAAATACCGGACTCTAGGCTATTGCCTACCTTGTCTAAAATATACGTTGGACCTGGTCTTATCTTAAGCATTAAACAGTTGCATTTCAAAAACAACTAAAACATAATAAATTGAAACATAAATTTTGTTTAGTATTAATATTGTTTTGCATCATGTTAAGCATTTAGATTGTAGTTAGGTCTTAAGTTGGCTTTGAATATTAAAAAGCATTAAACTGTTTACCTTTTTCGACGATTAGTTTGTATTTAAAATAGGAGCTACTTAGTTTATTACACTGAAAAAAAGATCTGTGAAATGTTTTGCGATTTAGATAACATTACTTATAATTGGTATCTATTGAAATAGGAAACTTGATCATGTTTAATGATTGATATGAAAGTGATTTCTTGTACTAATATTAAGATGATGTAAAAAAAAATATCAAATCACTCGTTTCAAAGTTTAAAAATCTTCCATTGTCCTGCCACAAACATTTCTGTAAATAATTCAATTTTTAACGTAGTTACTAATAATAAGAATATAAAACTTGAAGGAAAGTTGTAAATCAAACTGTTCATCGGTTATTAATTATAAGGATATGCTCACTATTATTTCATAATGTTAATTAATTTTAATATTCATGAAGAATTAAAAAAACGCATTAATATTCTCAAATCTTTCTTTCTATGTAGTATTAGTAAATTATCAGTTAGGTTCCCACAACCAACAGCAAATTACAATCAATATTGCTCTTATAAGATGAAATTTATTGATAAAATGTATAATAAGAAATATATTTTGTATTTTGAATTATACATAGCAAAAACGTTTCACGATGTGCAACTCAAAAAGATATTTTAAAACAAATCACATTCAGTTCTTAACATTGTCAATCCTGCAAAAGGCGATGTTGCATGTTAAAGTACATATTGAAATCATTAGAGTCGCCATCTATTGAGGAACTTATTCGAAGATTGGACCTTATTTTTACTGTTGAAATAAATAAAATAGGATATTTTGAAGCTTCCCTCCCTAGTGCACGCGATATTTGTTTAAAAAATACAAGGATGTACTGTTTTTCACTCTCATTTAGTGGGAAAAACAGCCGATTTCATAAGAGGGAGGAAAAGTGTGCTTTACCCCCTTACGACCTGAAGTTGGTTACTTTCTTCCCACTCAATAGGGATGAAAAACAGTACTTTCCGCCCATATTCCGAGCCACACTTTAGCCACAGTTTATGTCACTGCGTTATTTGATATAATATGAATATTATATATAAAGTATACTGGACTCTGGATATAGCGCTCACTCGGGGGTCTGACACGCTATAGCCAAAGTTGAAGATGTATTAAAGTATAAATCTATTTTATTTATATTATACTGGTAAACAGCACTGTGATTCCTTTTATTTTATAAAAGATACAACTGTTAAAATTTCGTAATTGAATAATTATACGAAACGCTTATGACGTGAAAACGAATCCAAACTTGGAGTTCGTCACCACGTCGTAAACGGATCAGCGATAAGTCAATGACGAGTCAAATTTTTTAATTTTTTGAATAAAAAGTAGAATTTTATTAATCAATTTTGTGTTTGTTAATTGAAAAATTAATACTTTGATATTGATACAAACTCCATAAGGTGACTGAATTTTACAAATGAAATATTCTACTTTCTCAAAAATTAAAAGAAATATCAAACTTGTCGCTGACTTATTTTCGATGCGATGGCGAGACTCTAAATTCGGCTTGATTTTCGTCGACGTTTCATTAATTATTAATTGAGAATATTGTCATACGTTAAATTATTTTTACATATCAGAATACAATGGTCCAACCAAAGTGATTAGAGATTCCGGTTTTTGAACAGGCTGCAATTATCAAAGTTTAATAATTTAATTAGAGATATCAATAGTAACATGTAAAATTCAAATAACATAATTAAGTATAATACAATTCGTCTGCAATTTATAGAAAAGTTTTTGGTCAAAATTGGTCAATTTTAGTGTTAGTTTTAGTATGAATAAAAAGTCAAGAATATGCGTAATATTAGTTATAGTAAATTATACTAGTTTTCAACATGTATGGTTAAATAATTTAAAAACATAATGTATGAAACTTTCTAAACCAAAATTTAAATATTCATAGGTTTATAATAAAATTTTGTACAAGTTTTAGATTGAATTTCTAAATGTAATATAAATTTTATTATCTTTAGGGCACATACAGAGAACGGTGAATTAAATAACAAGTGAAACTGTGTCATTCGGGGCGTAAAACGCCATTTCACGCCCTAGGGGGTTTTAAAAATGGCGTTTCTCACTCAATCGTGACTAGAGTATCGTATGCACCATCGGAGATTCACGAAGATCAAAGATTTAAATCTCCCTTGGTGTGTAAATAACTATTTTCTCCCAGGTCTGAAATAGGCTATTTTCTTCCCGCACGGGGGAAAATGTCAGTGGTAAATTTACTGATTTTCATACGTTAACCTAATGATAAAATAATATATGTCGGTTGAATTATCCAAATTTTGATTGAGTCAACAAAAATGTTCTCTGCTTGTGCAGGATACGGTGTTATGAGTCATGAATAGTAACGTACAGTTTTTTTTTTTATTACATAATGATTCAACAATATTTTCTGATCGTCAAGGTGAGTTACATTGATTAACAATGAACTATTTACACTAAATTTCGTTCAATTAAATAGATATATATGTTTAAAAATTATTATTTCGAATGATTTTGGTGTGAATTCGTTAAAATTTTCTTTTTCTTTTTCATTTTATAACACATAACATTAAAAAAAATTGAAAGATGGATATTAAAAATTGTGTTTGATAATAGGCGTTACCTGATTCAAAGTGGTGTTGCTAACTTTGGCGTGATAAATGTTACAATTTTGCCCAAAGACATTCGGGTCAGTTGGTCCCTTGGACACCTTATGATGACCTACCACAAACTCAAGTTTTTGCGTCCACGGATTGATGAACCGGAACCATTCGCTTTCAAGTGTAATGTAGCCTCCATTTTGCACGATAAACCTAAGTGGCTTTGAACTGAATGATTCACTGTCAAGCTTTATCACCTGTTTAACCAATTTCGAAAATATATAAGAAGTTATTGTCTCCAGTCGACCATTAGACACTATTCTTCAACACTCTAAAGATTATTCAATTTTTGATTTATAATATTTACAATTAAGTCAATTTGATCTAAATCCGCGTGGATTTGGGATTGCTGGATGGCAATTGGAGATCAGTTGGACATCAAACTGGATAAAAGATGAATATCCGCTGGATATTAATTAGATAAAAGATGGATAGCAGCAAGATTTTCCTTCTTTCCAGCCTTTTAAAATTATATGTTGACGGGATCGTCTAGCCACTATGCTGGTACTCCAGTAGGTGGCGCTGATAATACGTTTCCCGCAAGAGCTGGATTCTCAAAAGATTGGAAATTCGCAAAACCCAGCAGCTATCCAAC
Organism: Leptoteleia sp. ZL-2020; assembly: GCA_022817305.1. Lineage (NCBI taxonomy): Eukaryota > Metazoa > Arthropoda > Insecta > Hymenoptera > Scelionidae > Leptoteleia > Leptoteleia sp. ZL-2020. The sequence continues at coordinate 16,260 of JABFPN010001467.1, read as the reverse complement.
CTTCGTCTAACCTTCATCCAACATTATATTAATATGTAAAGTAGGATTGGATATACAAGGGATAATAGAGTGAAGCCTAAGACAATCTCATGCTCACAGTTTCATAGAAGTCTTTGAAAGAGGATAGATCTTCCGGATGGTAGAATTCAAAAATTGAACGTCCAATCATGTCCTGGGGGAAGTATCCCAGGTATTTGACTACATCTGTATCAACGTAGAAAAGCTGACAAGTGGCATCGTGTCGGGTTGTAAAGATTGACGATACCATCATTTCATCCGGTTCTGTAGACATTTCAACATAATTTATGCAATGAGATTTTCGTACAGCAATACATGCTATTTGGGGCTACTTTGTAGACCTATTAGTATCTTTGTTACGCACCTTTGTAAGCTGAGTAAACTAGTTGTGCGTAGACAACAAGGTACATGCTTGCAGGGTATTCCTGCGGAATTTTGTCACGGAATTTGTCTAGTGTCAAGCTCACGTTAAATGGCAAGAATAGACTAGAAACTCCCAAATTGCTTTGTTGGGGCTTCAAATGCGTGTCACAGATGGTACCATTGTGTTTTAAACCGCAAACCAAAGTTGCCTTGTGCTCACTTAATCCTAAATTAAATCAATATTAAAGCTCCAGTGATTTCATCTATTTCAGAAATCTTAGGTATTTAAACTGAATCGTTCCATTGATTTATTGAGAAACAGTCTGGGATAAACATCTGGGTGTTATCTGGTAAAGATCTGAAGTTCAGAAATCCAGATCTTCCAGATAACCCTCAGACGTTCTTCCTAGATTATTTCCAGATATTATCCGGACAAGATTTCTCAACGTTGGAGAAACATTGAATCTGGTTGATTTTTTGATGGTTTTTCTATTATCTTAGACTTACCGTTTAACGACTCACTATGGTACATTGCAATACCGTTGACGCGTTCGATAAACAGCGCCTTGTCTTCAGGTCGCACGTAGTCGATGAAGGATTTACCGATCCAATCATCTTTCGAATATCCTAGAGGTGACTGAAGAGAAAGTGTTGAGAACACCATAAGGCCATTTGACATCGATATCACCACGTAAAAATCATCCTAAGGGATACATAAAACCAGTGTTAATACACAAAGAAAAATGGTATTGCAATTTCGAACTCTATGCATTGGATTACTACAGGTAGCTGCTATAACTGTGTTACCGGACACAATAAGAAAAATGCCCGTGAATCGTGTTAAGGATATGGAAATATTGGTACTATGTCCTACTTTCTGGGAGCGTAGTTGACTATTAATGTTTGTCAAAAGTCAAAATTGTAAATGTCAAATGTGATTTTGGAAAAATTATCATAGTTTACCAATAAATGAACTTTATCGAGCTCATTTATACAACTTCCCCTGTTATTTTAGGAAAAAGAAAAGACTACTTCCTGCTCTTGTAAGAAAATATACATATATCAGCTCAATAATGATCGTTTGTTGAAAAACATTAATAATTTTTCCTGCAAAGTGTTAGCAAATACGATAGTATCATTGATCATATTCAAGTTACATGTTTATTTTTTTGACGTTACATTAATTTAATGATTTTCCATGAAATTTCAGAATCAATTTGATGTCTTCATAAGATCCCAGTAGGAAATGTTCTACCTATCTAGTAAAGGCATGGAACTGGTACCAAAGTTGCTAGGATTTAATGATATTTAAGAAGATAATACTGGTTAAAAATCTTGTCTTAACCATTGAACCAATTGTGACACAACGTGGGAACAGGAACACTTACAAAAGGTAAGTGCGCCAAATTTTTATTTATAAAACAAAGGTAAGAAAACCTTACCTAGAAATGTCAGGTGCATTGGAGTGTTCTGACTCATCGTACAAGTCACGTTATTGCGTTGGCTTGAACGACGAGTCCGAACGCTCCACGCCTTCCTGTATGCAATGGTGAGGTGGTGAAAAATTTAAACAAACACCTTTACCACTACACCATGGCACAGATTTCCATATGACCAATACTGACAATTTCATATTGGGACTACTTTAGACGTCAAATTGCATAGAATTATTATTTAGTGGTTTTAAATGTGCAAAAAGTTGATTTCATGTCAATCCTTCTACATCACATTTGACTTGTAATTTAATCGCTCGTATTCGTAGGGTTTTATTAGGATATTAAAAACACAATTCAGTATTGTATTAGGGTATGAAAAAATATCATTTTTAAATGAAAACAAATTAGAAACTACAACGCCGACTTTGTTTCATGCCAACAAATTTGTTTAAGCGACGAAAATGGGAAAATAACGAAAATTCTGAGTGTGAAATTTGTAATAGAAATCCCTAAACATGGCGAAATTTGTAACAACGACGCGAAGAGTTACAACAATAATAAGCCACATTTTCGACAAAAACGTGTAATTATTAAACTTTTATTTCCAGTATTGTTACACAATGTTGCTTATTAAAGTGTTAAAAAGTTAAGATCATCATACGCTACACTTTTTGTCAAAATTACACTAACGTTTGGTTGTATAAACATTTTACATTTACATCACGTGAACTACATGAAAAACCACGTTATTTTATATAACAAATATTTTTTTTACCGGTTTCCCCATATAAACTGGGGATAAAATTGATTCATGTTTTTTTATGCCAAAAAAGGACCATCGGGGAATGTAAATAACGTTGAATTTCTTCACAGTCTATCAAAGATATGACTTTTCGTATGTATACTTTCAGTGACCGTTTGTTTTTAAAGTGAACAGTGTTGTCCCATTCATTAAAGAAAAAGTAACATTAAATTACAATCCGAGTTTCAACATTGTCGTCAAAATTAAAATTAATCAACTTTAAATTCGGCGTTGACCTCTTGTAAGACATATGATGTTAAAAATTCGTGTACCTAATCAACAACCAGTTGCCACTGGGTATTTTAGAGTGTACTACTTTAAATTTATTGACTTGTTTACCTTGAAGTATGTAATGAAGGAAATTACCCTGAACCATTATTGGGGGGGATTGATTGTATTCATGAGAGAAATTTTATTAGCATTTGTTGATACGATATATTAATTTAAGAAGTACATGTTTTAAAAAAGTATAATTTAAGGTATAAAGAAGTAGAACCAGTTATCTCATAGTTATTGGTCACCAGTCACAGGTCATTAGTCACCATTTAAAGGTCATCAGTCACCATTCACAGGTCACCAGTCAATGGTCACAGGTCACTAGTCAATGGTTACAGGTCATCAGTCACCATTCACAGGTCACCAATCAATGGTCACAGGTCATTAGTCACCATTCACAGGTCACCAGTCAATGGTCACTAATCACGAGTCACTAGTCACTATTACCAGTATCAGTCAATGCAGACACAACTACTAATAAATTTCTCTCAGTATAAATTTAATTATCAATCGAAGTAAGGATTATTTAACAAGAAAAAAGTTTGAACAATTTCAAATCCATTACATTACTCCAGATAATTCAACTTACGAGGGAAGAATTTTTGTTAACTATACCCAATTTTCTTTATAATGTATCTAACAACATAAAACTTCGTAGGTATGACAACGTGCGGTTTATAGTTCGTTAAAGTAAAAAAAAGAAAATTAAACATGATATCTACGAACCTTGGGCTCTACATTTGCTTGAGGTATAAATAATTTTAATACTAACATTTGCTTTACTGCTGTAATCGTCCAGAGGATTGGTTCGAGAACCAAGTCTTGGTTCGAAGTCGAAGATCGTTTCGTTGTTGTGCTCGCTAGGATCCGTTACATCCATCAACTCTACAACTGCTACTTCTTCTTCCGTTTATCAATTAAAAATTTGTTGTTATATTCGTCGACATTTTTATAATCATTTGATTTGAGTGTTAAAAGCGAATTAATCATCTTGTATTATGATGCATCGAAATTTGATCATTAATCCTACGTACATGAACGAACCGGCGTGATCTTCTTCTGATTTGCTATTTTGCACAATCATGCAATCAAAAATGTCCCTAAACAAAAGTCTGCCGACAATTAATTACTGGTTAGGCTCGATAAATGCAAATTAAAGGCAAAAACATAGCCCGAACCGTTGGTGTTATTCGTTTCGAGCGCAAGGGACCAACACCGTTTTCTACTTATCAGCTAGCTAATCCAACTTTTGGAAAATTCATCCAAGATTTCTTTGAGGTACCTTCGTCGCCTGAGCAGAGTTATGCTTATTAGTTATTCAGATAATAAGGATAGGTGTCAAAGTGTTAGGGAAATGACCAACGCAGTTGCTTCTATGAAAATTTGTCTGAACCAATTTTTAATATCTACAAACCGAGCTAATAGTTGTTTACATGATACCTGGGGTAGAGGGTGAAATTATATCTGAAATCTTCTGACAGGTTCTTATTTTGCGTGCTCTTTTTTAATTATCTCAAGTTATCGTCAGGAAAGAACTTTGACAAACACTGAAATACCTCTGAAGCTTTTAATTCCTGATAGCATTATTCTTAATTTTATCCTTCCAAGATATATTTTCTAAAGTCTATCAAAAAAGTATATTTCCTTGGAGGTAAAGCTTGTATGAGTAGGTAATGTTACTCGTAAACTTTATCATGAATGGTACTGAAGAAAAAATGTATTTGAAATGAAAAAATATAGGTAATCAATATTTGTAGACAACTGGATGGTCATCCTCTTTATTAGGGATGTCATTCTATTTCTGAAGGTCAGAAGAAAAGACAAAATGCAAAATTGGAAGCATTCAGAAAATTGCAGATTTACATCCGCAATTGCTCTAACTTGATATTGGTGTTGCTTTCAGATATATTCAATATTTAATCAGATAAACTTTTCTAGAAGGTAGAAATAGTGGGAAGTTAATATCTACTGATTATAAGCAGTCAATATGTGATATAGAACTCAATATCCACTCCACAGGAATGTTTTCAATTAAAAACCTTGAGATAGAAGTCTTGGAACAAATTTTGCATTTACTTATTAATTCGTTTCTTGGAAAGAAATTTCTGCGAACCAATTTTGGGAAGAAAATTTGATTCAAATTAAAATTAATTATTTATTACTTTCAATATAATTTAATTACAACATTTTGGTATCAAAGATAAGAATTGTTCTTTTCAAAAGTAAAAGTTTCACAGGAAATAAGTCAGATATTCATGAGCTTTCATTCAGTACTTTTTCTGTTGATCAAATTTTAATCTATATTTTGAACGATTTTCCATATTTAAAAATTATAATAATAATATTGAATAGTCATTATTCTTTGACTCAATATCGTCCTTTAAGTTCATTTATTAATAACTTAAAGTTTATAATTGAAAACATTCTAATTCATTGTATCTAGAAACTCCATGTCTATTTAAACTGTGAACAATTTAGATGCCGAAGAGAACTTGCTACCACGGAAGCTTTGGTCATAATATAGAACTATTTTTCTTTATGCAGAATTGTTCAAGCAAATCTGAAAATTCTCTGTAACAGAAGTTATTTTATTTTCAATTATATAGATTATAGCTAGGAAAATTTGGTGTACCAAAATTGGGACCATTGTGTAACTTGAACCAATACATATAATAATTATAATTATATATTATAATTGGATAAAAAATTTACCACAAGCCTTGTTTTGCAATATTATCACATCTCTATCCGAATGTGACAATTAGTTAAATTACCAAACAGATAACAAAATTGTTCGAGCATAATGACGTCATTGGTACACCTTAATCATATCTGCATACACTGAGACAAATAATATGTCATTTTAAATGTTTATTTTATAGAATTTTTTTGAATTAAAAACTTATTTTTGAATTGAAATTTTAATTTCTTTTACATCTAAGTTTATCAGAAATATATAATGGAAATGTCATTCTATCTCTATTTATTATATCTATTCATTATATCTAGCTTGTGAAATTTAAACAGGCATAAAATATTCACTCGACATCCCCTACATTATTTCTGGTTGTAATCGCCCAGTTATTTTTACTTTTGACAAAAGACATTAAATGCAGAGATTATGAAAATTAAAATTGGCTTGCATTAATACAGTTTTAATGGTTGCATAATACCAGCGTAATCTGCTTGTATAATAAAGGCATAACATTAACAGATACGTCCAACTATCCATGATTTGAAATATTTGAAAATTGAAAAGCACCAAATTAGATTTTGCTCACAATATACTCTAGACTTTATAAGTATGACCAAGTCAAAAGATTCCTAAAAACTGTCAAAATTTATTAACATCCATTTAGAAATCTATCATTATTTCTTTTAAATTTATCTACATCAGACTTTATTAGTAAATATGGTCCTTATTATGCTTAAGCAAAGTTTTATCTGGTTGCATTATAAGATTCGATCGGCTAAAATAGTTTAAAATCATAAATTAAACTGATAATAAAATAAGAACAATGAAAAATGTTTCAAATAGACATGAACCAAGACCGAGCACACATAACACAGTTTCTCTTACTGAAGCTAAATTAAAATTTTATATAATCATACTGAATTATGGTTACATAAAAGTTAATTTATCTAAGTAACCTTCCATCCTAATATAATGTCTTGTCTGCCTCTATATTATAAAATGTTATTGCAGAAGCTTTTATATTATATCTACCCTAAGGGAAGGAATATGCTGTTTAACCTTAAGGTGATGTTCAAAGTCTGCTGTCACAGAGTTAGTGTTTTTTTAATTTAAAATATTACCAATAATTATTTCCTTAAATAATGGCCAGATTGTCATTCTTTACCAGTGGGAGAATATTAAACATAATTTTTGAAAAAGACTCATGAAAAGTGGTATGAATTAGGATTTGTTATCGACATTTCGTGATATTTAAAACCAGTTCACAGTGCTTTTTGTTGCTTTTCTTCTAAATACATATTATTATAATCTAAAATACTCTCCTAACATTGTAGAATGGCTGCCTGGTCATTATATTACAAAATTATTATCCATTTCATTTTTATGAACGAAAACATCAAGGTCGATAATGCAGGGCGCTACCTTTGCTTTGAACATGGCCTTAAGGATAACGTTTTCAAAAATAAATCTGTCTGACGTTGCATTTGAGATCAAAACGCCGTTGATGTGTCTATTAAACGTTAGAATCCAGGTCTTCTGGTGCTTTTTAGAACTATCCTCAAAAGCACAATATATTTAATTGTACATTTGAGAACAAGACAACATTACTTTCGTGGTGCAGGATCAATATGTTCAGTTAATTTGTAAGAAAGAAAAAAGAGGGTGGGGTGGAGTCCACCTCTCTTTTATCTGAAATAAATCTGACGTGAATTCAACAATAAATTAACGATTATTCAACGTTAATGTAACCCTAAATTTAAGTCGAGATGTGTTCCTTTAGGGTAGGACCAAAGCAGGGAATGTATTCAAAGTAACTCAGCCATCACATGATTTGCAAGCCATTTGATACCAATTATCTCAAATTTGTTTCCATTCCCCTTTTACGTGACTTCTCTTAAGAAGGTTAACCATCCACTTATTGGAGATCCAGTCTATCTTTTTAATCTACATCTTTCTATCCTATTATAATCATTCTGTATTAGCCTAAGTCAGAGGGAAATAACCCTACTTAGGAATGCCTGGTGAGTTGGAGTGCTCTGACTCGTCGTACAAGATACGTTATCGCGTTTGAACGACTAGTCTGACCCTTCCACACTTTCTGAGGATGGAAAGCCACATGTTAGGAGGGGAATAATCCTACCTAGGCATTCCTGGTGTGTTGGAGTGTTCTGATTCGTCGTACAAGATACGTTATCGCGTTTGAACGACAAGTCTGACCCTTCCACACTTTCTGAGGATGGAAAGCCACATGTTAGGAGGGGAATAATCCTACCTAGGCATTCCTGGTGTGTTGGAGTGTTCTGACTCGTCGTACAAGACACGTTATCGCGTTTGAACGACTAGTCTGACCCTTCCACACTTTCTGAGGATGGAAAGCCACATGTTAGGAGGGGAATAACCCTACCTAGGAATTCCTGATGTGTTGGAGTGTTCTGACTCGTCGTACAAGATACGTTATCGCATTTGAACGACGAGTCGGAACCCTCCACACTTTCTAAGGATGGAAAACCACATGTTAGGAGGGGAATAACCCTATCTAGGCATTCCTAGTGTATTATAATGTTCTGACTCGTCATACAAACCGTTACGCTATCAAGTGACCTTGAACGACGAGTCTGAACCCTCCACACCTTCTCATTCTTAATGGTGAAGTGGTAAAAAAATATAAATAATGTATTTGAGATAAATATTCATATACACCTAAATATTTAATTCAAATATATTATAAATTTTCCAGTTCTGATCCGAGACAAGATGGTCGTATTTTCAAATTTTGCATTCTTTCAAATGGCCTGCACACATCCATGTCATTTTCCCAATCACACATGCATTGTTAATCGGACCAGGTTACTTTCAAAACATTTCCTATTAATAATCTATCGAAGATTAGTATTCGAAATTATAAACATGCACTCAATCAAATAAGGAAAACTCAATCAAAAAAAAAATTTTTTTTTCATTGACGGTCACGCCGGTATAATTTTTAAAACAAATTTCCCTTCTCTCAAACCGCGATCAAAATTGTTGTTGAACGAACCTGATTGTTTCTCGAGGGTTGGTTTCGACAACGTCGTGAACATAGACTTTGTTTCCGGTGTCGAGCCAGCAATCTTCTTCGTCACCTCTGATTCAACTTTGGTAGCGGAACACGTCTTCCATTTCCTCTTCTTTTTATGCTCCTTTTCTTTTCTTTTACTATTCGGTTGTGGACCCACTTCATTGCTGAAAGGAATTGTTCAAAAATTTTGTATTAGTCACGAAGCAAATGCTTATTGTATTTAAAGTAATATACGAATCCTGGGCCAGTACTGGCGAAGAAGTTTGCCAGTGTCTGACCAGTATTATACCAGTATTGAGCCAAAGTCGTTATTTTTTAACAACTTATTTATGAACATTGTAATAGTTACTGTCATGGAACAATTTCTATTTTTATGGCATCCATTCTGGGCCAGCACTGGGCCAGTACTAGTCCAGTACTGGCGAAAAAACTACACTAACATCCATTATGGCAATCATTTTCGACCAGCACTGGCGAACAAGTTTGCCAATGTCTGACCGGTATTATACCGGTATTGAGCCAAAGTCATTATTTTTTATCGACTTATGCACATTGCAACAACTACTTTTATGGAACAATTTCTATTTTAATGGCAACTATTCTGGGCCAGTACTGGGCCAGAACTGGCGATCAAATTTGCCAGTGTCTGACCAGTATTATACCGGTATTGAGCCAAAGTCGTTATTTTTTAACGACTTATTTATGAACCTTGTAACAGCTACTTTTATGGAATAATTTTTGTTTGTATGGCAACCATTCTGGGCCAGTATTGGGCCAGTAATGGGCCAGCATTGACGAAAAAAGCTACACAAATTAAAAAATCCATTGCTACCAAATCCAACAGTTAATTAATAATTAAACAAATAAAAAAACTAAAATATTTTCAATAAATTAAACTATTTATAATTTAATAAATAAATTTCTTTGGCTTCAATACAGAAAGGCCAACGCTTTTTTTTCCCCAAAACAAAAATAAATGTTCTTTAAATAAACCATTATTTGTCGAGCGATAAAAAGGAAGTAAAATTATATAAAATAACTAATTCCGTCCTTATTTATTGAATCCATATTTGCTGAATTTATTTTCTACGTTCAGTTTGTTGGAAATAATAGATAAAGCCTCGAATTAAAGTAATCAGAGTTGTTTATATAATGAAGTTGTGACAGTGTGAGAGAAACATGCAAACGGTATCTTGTTTTAACAGAGACACATCTCGATATAAGCTCACGTGTTCAAGCATGTGTATTTCAATGCACAACGAAATAAAACTCGTTTAGTTTTGGCATACAGGGACGGCGGGAAACTCTGTGTGCGTGTGCTATTTTATAAACCCAGTTATATGACCATAAAATTGTTCTTTGATTTCCATTTATCTTCTGTCGATGACACTTTTTAATTATAATTAATTGATAAGTATTAAATTTATAAAAGGAAGATCAATAACATTTTTCTTCCTTGTATGAATGGTACCTAAACAAAGAATATTTAACTATTCTGTTTAATCTGAAAATATTACAATATCTAAATTTAAATATTAAATAATCTCATATCTATATATGAGTAATTTACTTTCTTATATGAAATTGTTAAAACATGTATGGACCATATATGTTTCATTTTTATTAGGAAGGTTTTATACATCGAATATATTCAGTGACTGGACCAACATGGCCATGGTCCCAGATTCGTTAGTTTAGTTAGATTTTAAACAAATAGATGGCGCGGGGTTATATATATCCCTCGCCAAGAATTTTCCACTGATCAGTTTCAAATTTTCCACCAAACTTAACAAATTACTACGTAATATAAGTTTCACGAGTGTAACTTGTGGATGAAATTGGGGGTGCGTCCCTGAAATATATGGTTCATAAGTCTATATACACTTGTATCCCATCTATATACGTGTCTATAACCCATCTATAGGTATACATTCCCTAGTAAAAGTGAGACATATATGGTCCATGGTTCATATGTTTATACAATTTCATATAAGGAAATTTATAGATGTACATTTATCCCTGTGAAAAAATCTAGTTGGGATCCTACGTAGGAATTTGGCACCGGAAATTAGTTAGTTTCCTAGGTAGTTATAGGATTTTGCCTAGTTACGGGGTTCTAGGTCGGAATTTAGGATCAAAGATCAATTAGTTTTCGACCTAGGACCCCAGCTAGGATATCATCCAGGTTCCTAAATAGGTTCCTGGGTAGTTATAGGATCTTGGCTAGTTTCCTAGCCGGGGTCCTAGGTCAGCATTTAGGTTCAATGATCAACTAGTTTTCGACCTAGAATTCCTACTAAGATATCCTAAATAGGATATCATCTAGGTTCCTAGGTAGGTTCCTATGTAGTTATAGTATCTTGCCTAGTTTCCTAGCTGGGGTCCTAGGTCAGCAATTGGGACTAGAGATTAACTAGTTTCCTAGGTAGCTTTCTAGTTAGTTATAGGATCTTGCCTAGTTTCCTAGCTGGGGCCCCTAGGTCAAAATTTAGGATCAGTGATCAACTAGTTTTCGACCTAGAACCCCAGCTAGGAAACTAGGCAAAATCCTACAACTACCTAGGAACATACCTGCCACCGGAAATCAGCTAGTTTCCCAGATAGGTTCCTAGGTAGTTGTAGGATCTTGCCTAGTTTCCTAGCTAGGGTCCTAGGACGGAATTTAGGATCAGATATCAACTAGTTTTCGACCTAGAACCCCAGCTAGGATATCCTAAATAGGATATCATCTAGTTTCCAAGGTAGTTATAGGAACTTGCCTAGTCCCCTAGCTAGGGTCCTAGGTCGGAATTTAGAATCAGAGATCAACTAGTTTTCGACCTAGGACCCCAGCTAGGATGTCATCTAGTTTCCTAGATAGGTTCCTAGGTATTTATAGGATCTTGCCTAGTCCCTTAGCAGGGTTCATACGATACTATATAAAAAGATTTATAGATAATGACAGCTAGCTTGTTTTTAATATAACTTTAAAATGAATTTTATACATTTGATTATATTGTACCATATTACAATTCTCTTTACCTCACATTCCCTAGAATTACTATAAAATATATATAACTCCTACTAAATTTCTTTTAGTCCACACAATGGCTTTCCAATTTACGTTTGATCTTTAATTACATAATAACGATTGAAAATAAAATGTATCTTGTATAATAATATCGGCATTATGTAAAGAACAGGTTTTCATCCATTGGTATCAATTAGGGAAGATTTTGAAAAAGGAAACGATTGTATGCGAAGATGCATGCGTTTGCTTGGAAAATCATTCCGTTACTTTTTATGCATGCGTCATTTGTGACTGAATGTTTTTCATCTTTTGCGATAGAAAACAGAAATAGAAAAAAAATTAAGTGGAGAAAACCAATTCCTTGAGGTTTGAAAAAGAAATAAATTTATGTTCGACATTTTATGATTTTCTTGGAAGTGTAAATAACACACGAGTAAATTTATATTATTCAAAAAAAAAAAAAATTAACATGTGTCTATAATAATAAATATTTTCAAATTGCAAAATATAAAAAAAACTATTTGTTTTTGTTTTTTTTAAATGCATTAAGGGCGTCTAAAAAACAAAAACAACAACAAACACTGTTATTGTTTTTATTTTCTTAATTTGCCCTTTCGCGCATTGACAAACAATTCTTATTTCCGAAATTTTACGTCACGTGTATTCCAATGAAATTTAGACGCTAAACTTTTTAACATCCAAATGTGGGAGTAATTTTAAAACACGTGTACGAATTGCTTTTAATATAACGCATGACCTTTACATATATTTTCGTACTACATTCGTCTCAATTTTGCAATATAAAATAACTGATTTTATAACAATCATATTATTCTCAGAATAATATTACATTTTTTTCTTTCCTAAATATAACACGTAAATAAACTACATAAATAAAATCTTATTTATACGAATGTCAACAAATAAACCATGTTTATAAATAACATAACAATGTTTTTGCTATTTACAAACAATCAAAAAAAAAGTGAGAGAGAGAGAGAAAAACAATGACAAACGTCGTTCAATTTCATCGGCGATGTTGGCGCGCATATTTTACACGTGATTTTCGCGAACCGGCTGCGCGTTAATGCCCGGCTACGTAGGAGCGTGTCACATGTCAGGGGCGATAATGGGAGCATGGAGGTTACATTGCGGCGCGGTGGGACGTGGACACTCTCCACGTTGACCGCGTCGAGCGCGCTCACGTTTAAGTCCACGTGCTCCACGTTCTTTGAATCATAACACAACACTTTACTGCCTTTTGCATAACAGCGGTGCGCGCGGGATAACGAGACGACGATTTCTTTCTCCCCCCCACTTAAAATAACTAATCAAACTGCTGTGCGTTTATATAGAACCGGGAGAATGAAACGTTTTTCAAATTTAGGATTACAATAAGCAAAACGATGTTCGTTCATATTTGGCAGGCTGAATTAATGAAATGAAAGCAATAATAATAATGTTTATTTATATCTGAAGGGCATAAAAATGGATGTAAATGGAGAGAGAAAAAAAGCTGCGTGTGCTCTTTCGACCACACGTGAGAAGTATGACGTATTCCGGATTTAGATGTAGCGAAATATGTAACGCATATATGCGGAACATATATGGAATGTATATGAGGCGTATATGGAATAGATATGGAACATATATGGGACATTTATGGGGTATATATGGAACAGATATAGAACATATATGGGGTATATATGGAACATATATGGATCAGATATGGGGTATATATGGAACCTATATGGAGTATATATGGAACAGATATGGGATATATATGGAACATATATGGATCAGATATGGGGTATATATGGAACCTATATGGGATATATATGGAACATATATGGATCAGATATGGGGTATATATGGAACCTATATGGAGTATATGGGGCATATGTGGAATATATTTGGATCAGATATGGGACATGCATGGAACATAAATGGGACGTATATGGAGTATATGTATGTATATGGAATTCAAAACATAAACAAGTATTGCTTGCGAATAATAAAGGGCAAATTAACATAACATAAACAATAACAATATTATTCATACTTAATTGTTTTGAATCCATTGTCCGAATTCAAAGAAAACCTTGACGAAAAACATTCATGCCACAAAGTGTCACATTATAATAATCAATATATTATTGTTCGATATAATGATAATCGGGAGCATTTACGCACGAGCGAAACGTTTTATCTTGATTACAATACCCGGAGAGAAAAGTTTTGTTGCCCCGACCATATGTTATGTCATTACTTTTGCGAAAATAAAGGTCAGTTTTATTTTTGAAATAATTTAATTGAATCGACAAAATGATTTTGAAATTTAGTAAACATATTTTCTTCATTGATTTGTTCGATTTAACGTATTTTTCTGCGCACGTTTAATCCGGAATAATTCTGTGTACAGGAACGTTTATTTATATACTATTAGTTGTACTAAATTTAGTACTAATTTAACTTTGATGTATAAATACTCGGAATTCATTGAGTGATAATAGTATAATTAGAACGCTATAATTATATTATTGAAATGTAATTTAAATATTTAGTTCGATTGAATTTAAGATATTTATAAGATCCTAAATTTTCCCCGTGTAACATATGAATTCCATATGTTTTCCCTAGTGGAAATGATTTACTGAAAAGTACTGAAAAAAGCTGAAAAATTATGGAACTGAAGAATGAAACGTTTTTAATATTGTCTAAGTTCAAAAGTAATGTTTGTAAATATTTGGAAGGACAAATTAAGGAAACAAAAACAATAATATTGTTTGTTTACATTTTCTATTTTTCAGTCCTATGAAAAATGTTGAAAAACACTGAAAACCTGCTAAAATTGGGAATTTTCAGCATTTTTCAGTCTTTTTTTCCAGCATTTTTCTAAATATTTTGATAAATTTTATAAATTATTAATAAACATAATTATTAAAAATAAGTCTTTTCCACACGTATACAATGTTTCAGGTCTAAATTTTCCTAATTCAACTCTATTCAGAATTATCCACATCATTTACCATCTTTGTCCCAGTAATATAAATAAAACGTTACATAACTAGGAAGTAAATGGGTTCATTTCGTACCCCGAGTCGAAAACGAAGGACTACCAACTTAAAAATATTTAATAACCACTCATGTGAACTATATTTTGTTTACTACGACATGCGTTGTTAGCTTGTTGAGAAACACGTGAAATTTCGTTACCTAGTTCCAGATGTTGAAGGGTGTCCTTCACAGTATCCACTGCTTTCAGACTGGTTACTGTTGTTTAATACGGAACTGCCACTGCCACTGCCACTGCTGCAATAAATAGAACAATACATTAATTTTTAAAATTCTTTTTTAAATTTTTAAAATCTTTATCGTATTAATTTTTAATCATATATTAGAATGCCTGGTAGAATGTTCTGGCTCGTCGTACAAGTCACGTTATCACATAGTGTCGAACGACGAGTCCGGACATCCACACTTTCCCATTCGCGATGTTGAGGTGGAAAAACAGGAGGGGGGAGAGGAAATTTATTATTATTAGGAAAAGTTATTTCATTTATTAAAAACAAACAAATAAATTTGTAATGAAAAGTATAGGTTTCCAGTTCTTTCTTTTACTTCCGTGAAGTTTACCTCAAAGGAGGAAATAAAAATATTAGCAGTATTCGGTTTCATTTTCAAGGATGGAAATATTGTATTGAAACCTCATTTTAGTTTTCAAGGTATTTCAATCTTTCAAAGTGAAAAAAAAAACTTTTCCTCCGTGTAATTACTAATATATTACGCACCAAGGACGGAACGGAGGGTAGTATGGTGATATTTAGGCCGGGGCTCGCACTTGAAGTTGGTAACAAAGCGTTCCAAAAACTACTCCTGTTCTCACTTACAAAATACCTTCTCTGTCACTCGCAGTAGTATAATAATGTAAACAACAGAGAAAGTATTTTGTAAGTGAGAACAGGAGTAGTTTTTGGAACACTTTATTACCAACTTCAAGTGCGAGCATTAGTGTAATAATGTAAAGGACAGAGAAAGCATTTTGTAAGTGAGAACAGGAGTGGTTTTTGGAACTCTTTATTACCAACTTCAAGTGCGAGCCCCGGCCTGAATATCTCCACACTGAAGGCAGCGATTATGGACGAGTGTGAAGTTGGCCGCGCGAGACAAATGCGGCCAAATTCACACGAGTCTCTAATCGTCGTTTCGTCCCTAGTGCATATATTATTTCTTGTAACAAGAGAGCCCTGTTTCCGTTCTTTTTAGAAAAATGAAATTGGCCGTTCTTAGACACGGACGGAAAGTAGACGTTTTCCGCACTAGGGCGGAAAAGTTTCCGGTCTCATCTATAATTAACCAATTTCTAAATCTTCTAAACAGGATGAAACGGCAGCGATTACCCAAGTAGAAATTTTGTCGGGCAATGCCCGGAATATCTTGGGCCCCAGTAAGGTTTTAACAGGGCAAGCCGTTAAAGGAAGGCCATATTAACACCCGCGATGGTACACGTGAGGTGTACGGTGGGCATGCCTTCTGAGGCATTACTGGGTGAAACCCGACATGGTTCAACTGAGGTTTTTATCGGGCATACCTTGCCAGGCA